>ML101850.1:0-114734 GCA_003697995.1 Taxidea taxus jeffersonii
GGGGGGGGGGGGGTGAAGAAAGGAGGAAAAAATAATTATATATATATGGCTGATGAATAGAACAGAGCCACATAATTGATTTTGGGTGTACTTTGGTCTGTTAGAAGAAACTGCCTCCCAAAATTTTAATGAAAGAAAAACTCATATATATACAAAAATAAGGGTAAACACGATGAAGGGATAGAATATGACTGCAAAGATGAAAATTTTAAAGGATTCTAAAAAAGGAATTGATAAAAAGTTGGTTGAAAAAAGGAAACAAAAAAAAAAAAAAAAAAGGTGGTGGGGGGGAGTGTGATCAGGTTGGAGACTAGAACAAAGCCAGGTACTAGATTTAGGGTATATTTTGATCTGTTAGAAGAAACTGTATCCCACAATCTTAAAGATAGAAAAACTTATATGTATATAAAAAATTAGGTTATATACAATGAAGGGATAGAATATGAGTATAACAATGAAAATTTTAAAAGATTTTTTAAAAGATATTGATAAGATAGTTTAAAAAGGTTAAGATAGGAAAGAGGAAAATTTTTTTAAAATAGAATAAGAAAAAAATAAAATTAAGAAAATTTAACTTTGAAAGACTAAAGAATCATGGAGAAAAAGCCATGAATTCTGTGTGTTGTCTTCCCCTAGCTCTGAAGTTCTGCAGTTCTCACTGATCAGTGAACTTGGTCTTGGCTTGTTGTTTTTGCTGATCTTCTGGGGGAGGGGTCTGTGGCTGTGATTCTTAAGTGTCTTTGCCCGGGGTGGAACTGCACTACCCTTGCCAGGGGCCAGGCTAAGTAATCTGCTTGGGTTCACTCTCGGGAGGTTTTGTTCCCTGAACGCTTTTCGTAGAGTTCTGGAGGATGGGGAATGAAGATGGCAGCCTCCCAATCTCCAGCTGGTAGGAGCCGAGAACATGGGGTCCCACTCTCAGTGCGCCCTCAGAGAAAAGTAGTCAGTCCCTTCTGTCTCCCTGGTCTCTGGCCGTGCTCTGTGCTCACCCAGCCTGTGAGCATGCATTTCTATCTCTGGTGCATGACCCTGTTGGAGTGTCCAAACCCAGCAAATTCCTGCAGTGCGCTCCCACTCCACTCCTCCTGAAGGAGGGTGAGTCTCCCCAGATCTGCCACTTGTGGGTCCCTGTTCAAAGAGCTGTGGCCTGACTCTGCCTCGGATCATGGTTTAAGGTAATTCTGAGCTGAGAGCCCACTTCTCGGCGCCACCTCTGTTGCTGGCTTCCCCGATCTGATACCTGTGGGCTCTGCCACACTCAGACACCCCCAGTCTTTCTGTGACCCTGCAGGTCCTGAAACCACAGTCTCCACGAGGGCTCCACCCCCTGCTTAGCCTCTGGAGCGAAGTCCCTCAGTGGAGCCAACTTCTAAAAGTTCCAATTTTGTGCTCCACTGCTCCACCACTTGTCGAGAGCCAGCTCCTCTCACTGTGGTCTGTCTTCCCATATGTCAGCTCAGATTCACTTCACCACACATCCTGCCTTCCAGAGTATGGTTGCTTTTCTGTTGCTAGAATTGCTGTTCTACTTCTCTTCAATCTCCTGTTGAGTTTCTAGGTGTTCAGAATGGTTTGATAACTATCTAGCTGAACTCCTCGGACCCAATGATACCCAGGTCTCCTACTCCTCTGTCATCTTGTTCCTTCCCCTTTTCCACTGATGGGTATATATATATTTTAAAGATTTATTTATTTGAGAGAGAGAGAAAGAGAGCAGGCATGCACATGAAGGGGGACAGGCAGAGGGAGAGGGAGAGAATCTCAAACATACTTCCCACTGAGCGAGGGCTCCATGCAGGCTCCATCTTGTGACCCTGAGATCATGACCTGAGCCAAAATCAAAAGTTGACACGCAACGTACTGAGCCACCGGGGTCCCCTTTTGAGGGATATTTTTATCAACTAGACAGAGCCAGATGAACGCAGCTGTGAGTTTGTTTTTAGGGGAGATCCTCTGTCCTCATGGCTGTCTGTTTTCTTACAGTACAAAGACAAGGACACCTTGCATATAGGTAATAAGCTCTTGGAACACAGGCACAAAGCACTCTGGGTGACACCCAACTCAGCAGGGGGTTGTCTGACATCACCAACCATAAGCTTTCAGCAACCCTTGAAGAAACAGGTTTCAAGCTGCTAGAGGAAAGGGAGCCCTTGTTACTTCCAGAAGCTGAATTGCCTGGCCCCAGTGAGCCCACTCTGGGCAACCTGAGCTCAGGGTCACTGACCAGAGAATCCTGCCTGCCCCTCCCCATAGGGACATTGTCCTGAAGATTCTGAGGAAGGTGCCACCTCTAATAAAGATGTATTTCTGGGAAAATTTAAGACCACTGAAGGGTCACTCTTGGGGTTGGAGGGCTGAACTTGCCTTTTTTCTTTCTTTCTGGTCTGGAGTTCAGTTGCAAGGAACTCCACGGTTTGTCCCATCAGGCTTGACTCAGCCTAATTTGCAAATTACTTCCTGCAAAATTCCACATTGCATGTTGGAAGCTTACCTTTAACTCTTACTTTCCCATTGCATTTCTGCTATTCAATCCCAGCTCTTCCCAGCTCTGCCTAGGATGCCTAACTAGGGAGTGTGGGGCATAAGGCAGAAATGCACAAAGGAAAGCACATGGACATTAAAAAAAATTGTTTTGTATGGCATCCACACAAAGTTCCACATCCTTCAAATAATAAATTTGTAAGATATTTTTCAGTAATTGCTATTGTTATAAAGCATTTAAGTGACAGTTGGATTATCTAAAACTAACCTCAAATACAACTTCTAAGTTCACTCTGCTTACAAAATATGATGGTACACCTGGGTGGCTCAGTCAGTTAAGTGTCTGCCTTCAGCTTGGGTCATTATTTCAGGGTCCTGGGATTGAGTCCCACATCAAGGTCCTTGCTCAGTGGGGAGCCTGCTTCTCCCTCTGCCTGTCACTTCTCCCTTCATGCTCTCTCTCTCTCTCTCTCCAATAAATAAATGAAATCTTTGAAAAAAAAATATAATGGCTTCCCAAGGCCTACAATGTAAAGGACTGATCTCTTATCCTGCCTGGTAAAGAGACTATAATCTGACCCAACTACCTCTCTCCCCTCACTCTCCACCATCCCTTATTACATTTCCCTCACATGGCTCATATTTTATCACTTTGTGATTCAGCTGAAGTTTCTGCCTTTATCTAGAGTAAGGGCTTCTCCACCCTGACCACCCATGAACATCACATGGAGAACAGTAAAAAAATTTTACTTATTTATATTTCAAATTTCTAAAATTTTAAGTGATCTTAGATTTATGGAAGAGTTATGGAGATAGGACATGAAATTCTTATATGCCCTTCACTAGCTCCCCCTAGTGTTAACATCATATGTTACCACAGTACATTTATCAAAACTAAAAAATCAACATAGACTCATTAGTAACTCAATACAGACTTCATTTTGATTTCGCCCGTTTTCTACGAATGGCCTTTGTCTGTTCAAAGATCCAAACTAGGAAATCACATTGTATTTATACAACATGTCTCCCTGGTCTCCTCCAATCTGCAAAAACTTCTGTCTTTGTTTTTTTTTTTTTTTGGAGCCTGACACTTGGAAAGAGCACTAGCCAGGTATTTTGTAGAAAGTTCCTCTGGCTTGTTTGATATTTTCTCATCATTCAACTGCGGTTATGGACTTAGGGAAGACTAATACAGAGGTTGTGTGCCCTTCTTGTTGCTTCATATCAGGGGACACATGATAGCAATATGACTTATTTCTGGTGATGTTAACCTTGATCACTTGGTCAAGGTGGTGGTGCCAGCTTTTTCCACTGTACAGTTACTGTTTTTCTCTCTCTGTACATATTAGTCAAAGAGTCACTAAGTCCAGCCTCCATTCACAGGAAGGGAATTAAGCCTCAGTCCATAGAGGGAAAAATACATTAAAAATGTGAACATAAATTAAAACCATCACAATAAGAAATATTTTGAGGGACTACTTTGAGGATATGCAAATATCCAGTTTTCTCCACTGATTTCAACATCCATCTGTGGGTTTTACCCCCAGCAATTGTTACTCTGGTGTTCTCCAGGGTGATTTTCTGGATCTCTCATTTCTTTTTTATTTATTAACTGGACTTCTTTATGCAAGGAAGATTTTCCCCTTCTCCCTGCTTATTTAATTATTCACTGGTATTTATCCATGCATTGGGTCATAAACTATATTTCTTTTGTTACTCAAATTATTCCAGCTTTGGCCACTGGGGGCTCCTTCAGGCTGGTACCTTTGTTCTTGGGACATGCTCCCCTCACCCTGCACACCCACTTTATATATATATAAAACATTTTCTTATTCTGGTGCTACAAATATGCTCCAGGTTTATCTTGTATTTTCCCCACTTCAGGATTTAGAATTCCTCATTTCTCTGGGGAACCCTGTTTCCTTTTATTGGAGAATGGCATTTAGAATCTAAGGTCCTTTGTTAGATGTGTACGTTATTACTGGGGTGTCATTGCTTCTAGGCCCTCTCAGCAGACAGATCTAGGAAATGGATGCATAATAACCCATGAATACATACATACATATATTTCTGTGTGCTTCTATCTGTAAATATGGAAAAATAAACACAAATTCATACTAATATCTTGAACTCTAATCCAGCACCACAAGCTTCATTTTACCCTTCCCTAGGGAACATTTTTTTTCATTTTCTTAAACATTTTTATTGACACATAAAACAGATATGAAAAGTGTACAGACCTTACCAGTACAGCTCAATGAATTTTCAAAAAGTGAACACACTAATGTAACCGTGGGGAACATTTTTAAATGTCCTTGTCTGGGCCCCAACCCAAGCAAATTAAATCAGAAACCCTAGAGATCCTGCCGCCAATGGTTTTTTGGTTTTTTGTTTTTTTTTAACTCTCCAGGCAATTTTAATTTTCAAAGAGGGTTGGGAACTGTTGACCTACAGTGGTCTTTCTCAGTGTATCCTTTTGATTAGGATCTATTCAATGACCTAGTACCTCTATTCAGCCTTCCCTCATCCCCAAGCCGTTATCTCCTTCCCCCAACCCCTGCTTATGTCATTGCTTTGCTCTAGTATGTGGTCTTAGACCTTCCCTTATTGACTGTACTTACCTCTTTAGATGTTGGTCTTATTCAACAGTCAGTGAGCCCCCCAGTAGCAGCTGACAGTCTCATTATCTTCTCCCCATCATCATTATCAGACCAAGAGAAAAAATATTGGTGTCACCAGCCCTATGGCAACCCATGCACAGGTCAACCTCACTCCTGGACCTTTCTCAGAGACCAAATGGAGTTAGGGAGAAGGGCTGGAGTATCTAGTGTTTCTGCTGGGGAGAGACTGGAATGGGAAGAAGCTCAAAATCAGGGATATGATTATAAGAGTAAGTCACACCCTCTGAATTATCTGCCCAGTCCTGTATGACCTGGGAAGCTTGGTTTACAGAAGTAAGAAGTATGCACAGGCGTGAAAATCAAGAAGAGCATAGAGAAATATGAAGAATCATTATATTAAGGAGAAAGAGCTAAATGTATACTCTTGTAGTGGTAAGGTTATATAGCTCTTTTGATGAGAAATACTATTTTGATTTATTTTTTGGTAAAAGTTTCAACATCTAATCCCAGTGAAAGAAATGTGTAATAAAACTCTCAGAAGTGATCAATAACATCCCATTTTTATCTCTAGGAGTCAAGGAAGGAGGGACAAGTCAAGTCAAGGAGGGAAGTGGGCATAGAAAGAAATAATTTTAAAATGAGTGATTGATGTATTCAAGTTATTAGTTTAAAAGGGATCAGTTATCAAAGGAAACATAATTAAATAGAAAATGAGGATAATGAGAGTCCATCATGAGTACAGTTCAAGGTCTTGCCTATTTAGGAAATTGAGTGGTGTTACTCCAACTTCTTCTGAAGCCATGGTTGCCAGAGCAAGATCAGAAACAAAACGGGGAAGGAAATGCATCCATTGTACATTTCTAAATACAGAACAATGTATTACGGATGACACGTGAGGTAGTTTGTTATTGGTGATACTGGCAGCAGAGTTTTAATCAAGATTGACACACAACCCAGGCTTTCAGCACAGGAGTTACTAGATAAATATTTATGGGTTGACTGGCAAGGAATTTCTCTCAAGATTAGGGAAACTTATAATGGTAGTTGAGTAGGGTGGGAGGTTGTCTTTAGGATTCCTCCCATGTACTTTCTCCTCTTTCAGTCTTGTTCTCTTTACCTGATTCCTAGTGCCTGCATTGCCCCAGTGGAAAACCATTTGACTTCATAAGTAAAGGGAGTTTTTGAAAATTTAAAGAGATCTTATAGAGAAGAAGCAACATTTAACCTGAAGGAAGGAATAGTCAGCAGGAGGTCATCAAGCATGGGGAGAAGGTTAGCAGGAGATATTTCTTGGTGAGGGGTCTTTCCTGTAATCACGTTATACATGTATATATACATGTTATATATACGTGTATGTACACACATATATATAACATGGCCATGTTATATATGCCCACCACCACCATTGCCAACTTAGTTCTCGAAGTGGAGTCCAAGAAAAGTTCAAAGTGGCATGCACTGACTTGGGGAGGCATTCATGAGCAATTGAGACAGACATACATTGCAGGGAGTCTCATTTGAATTGTTTATAGAAATCTCCCACTGGAAATGCATGATTTCTTCAGATTTTATATTTAAGTTAGTTTTTTGTTTGTTTAACAGACTGTTTTTTTTTTTAAGATTTTACTTATTTATTTGAGAGAGAGAACATGAAAGGGGAGAGGTCAGAGGGAGAAGCAGACTCCCCGCTGAGTAGGGAGCCAGATGTGGGACACAATCCTGAGACTCCAGGATCATGACCTGAGCCGAAGGCAGTTGCCTAACCAACTGAGCCACCCAGGCGCCCCAGAATTTATATTTTTAACTAAACCCTGTGGTTACAAGCCATCCCCTGGATATATACACAGAATAATCGATATTTGAAAGAATAATATAAAAAAAGACAAAGGAAAAGCAAACACCTTTTCAAGAATCTCCTATTTTGTGCATGTTTAATGAGTGTTTTTCTGTAGGAATTCAGCAGCACACCAAGGTTAGGGGCTGTATGGGATTTATCTCAGATTTCCTCATCTTCCACATGGTACCTGGTACAGAAGAAACTGTTGTTGAATGAATTTTTAATATTTAGGATCCTAGGAGCAGGTTTTAAGTGAGTACTGAGTTAGATATACTTTTTTTCACATATTGGGGAACTGAGACCCAATGAGAGTAACTCGCTTGTTTGAAACTATTGGAAAATCAATGACAGCACTAAGAGCTAAATGCATAATTTCTACTCCTGGTCATTCACTCGTAGGAAATGATTGGGCTGACTTTCCTTTCCGGCAGTCTTGGGTCATACCCAGGGCCAACTTTCCCATTACGCACAGTGCCCACAGCTCACAATGCTTTAGGAACCCACAAAAAAGTTTTAATCTCCTTTAGGATCTGAAGAAAATCTATGAACTAAAATTTAAAATTTGAATTAAATTTAAATTTAATATTAATTTAAAATTTTAAATAAAATTTAAAACAAATTTTAAATTTCTTTTAAAATATGAAGAGAAAAGTTACATTGACACAGTAATAAAATATCATCTTTAATAACTTTTTTAAAGATTTTATTTATTTGTTTGTCAAAGAGAGAGAGAGAGAGAGCACAAGCAGGGGAGTGGCAAGCAGAGGGAGAAATGGGCTCCCCACTGAGCAGAAAGCCCAATGTGGGACTTTATCTCAGGATCCTGGGATCATGAACTGAGACGAAGGCAGATGCCTAACCGACTGAACCACCCAGGCGTCCCATCTTTAACAACTTTTTAAGGGAGGAGGGGGCCCACGAGAGTCATAACATGGTCCTGGTCGCAGCTCCCTCCTATCACAAAAGTGAGGAGACACACTGGTGTATTGCTTTCCAGGACAACAGAAACCACCATTGGTGTAAAACAAGAACACTACTATCAAAACAAAGACTATTTCTACCATCCTGTAATGTTTGCCTGAAAACCCAAAAGAGTGGAATTGCCCTTCTCAGAGCGAGATAAGAGCTACAGTCCAAGGGTTCGAGTTTAGACATGTTAAAAGTTTGAGATACATTCTAGACATCCAAAGAGGAGTACTGAGTACACAGCTGGATAAACGGGTCTGGAGTTTGGGGGAGAGGTCTTAGGTGGGAGATGTACATTTAGTAAGTCAAGATGTAGAAGATATTCAAGGCCACAGGAAGGGATGAGAGGCCCTAGGAAGTGAGTACAGTTTCAGAATAGAAGAGGCTCAGAGACTGATCCTAAGGCCCACTAGTGTTTAGAGGGACCAGCCAAGAAGATGGAAATAACACACCTTTAATTCATAGTGCTCTCAATTCATAGGTCTTAAGGGATAAATGAACACATGGAAAGTACTTAGAAAAAGCACCTAGTAAATGCTTAGTAAATGAGAGCCTTATTTATTTATTTATCAACCAGATCCCTTAAGGATATGAGTGAGATATAAAAGTAGTATTTAATTACTAGATTCATTAATTATACAAATATATACTAAGTGCCCACTGTGTGCTAATCATTGATCTGGGTGCTGGGGAAATGGCAGTGACAAAATGGACAAACTTGTTTGTCGTCTAGTGAGATGAGGGCAGGAAGGACAATCAAAAAAATAAATAAGTTAAATATATAGTCTGTCAGATGGAGAAGAGACCCACAACTGAAAATAAAGTGCCAGGGGCAGGGATAAGGTGGAACCATCTTAAATATTATGTTCTGGGAGGCATAACTGATGTAGTGACATTTGAAGGTGAGGGAGAAGAGCAAATGGTGAAACGGAATTTCTGGCAGAGGGAACAGCAAGTGCAAAGGCCCTATGGTGGAATCCTGCTTGGTGTGCCCAAGGAGCCAGACTGACTTGAACAGCATGAGTGCAGGGGAGGAACCACAGGCTAGGAGGTCAGTGTGGAGGCACAGCAGATCATGTGGGGTCTTATAGTTCGTTTTCATAATTTCAGCTTTGGTTTCCAGGGGGAAAGGAGTCAGTGGAGGCTGCATTGACCTCCATCCTCTTCCATTTTATGAGTTTTTGCCAGATGTCAAATTGTCCAATGAGGACACTCTGAAAGCAGAACACTAGTTATATTCAACGTCTCTAAAAGCAAGAGAGTAGGATTTGGAATGACTTGGCCTTAGGAATTTAAAAATGCATTCATTTCCCCCATTCCACAAGCATTTTTTGGTCACAAGACATAAATGTGTATCACAACACTGATACACATTAACAATACCAAGACTAAATGTTTAGTATTTACATAAGACAGTTCCATGTCCTGGATTAATGTCAATTTAAAGAAGTCCAGCCCACACAGGAATTCCAATGGCCTCATTTTACAGATGAGGAAATGTTAGGCACCTTCTCCAAGGTCAGATCCTGCAGAAAGTGGTGCTAGTATTTTCTTTGCAGAAAGTGGTGCTAGTATTTTCTTTGCTACCAAGGGGTCTACAGAGCATGGGATACGTGCTGTTTTCTCTTTGTCCCTCCATCAGCACCAGATACAGTGCTGGGTAAAATAATACTGTTCAACTACAAAAGTGCAGGCAGATTCTCATGATCTTCTGTTTAAAAAAAAAAAAATGGTGAATAGGCCAGTCTCTTCTTCTTCCCTTTGCCTATATCAAATGCAGGAAGTGGTCTCTGTAGAAATTCAATGCCATTGTCCCTGGCACAGGGACCCATTCAGGTGGGTGGGTTGGTGCAACTCAAGGAGCATCCCAGGCCACAGGCAGCATCATGGAGAAGCTGGTCAGCCTGGGACAGGGGATTTAATCCACTGGCTTCATTTGTTAAATCTTGAAAATGAAAAGATTCGAATAACTGGTCTCAGATCTCTTTCAGTTTGGGAACCTCATGAATCCAATGGGATAGTGGCTGGAGATTTTGTGCACACAGGAGACAGATGGAGGAAAATGTGCCCCCTCGATTTTTGCTTCATTTTCTAGGTGGCTAAAGCTGGTACTAGAAATGCAAGTAACCGATGTCTCCTGACCCTTCCAAAAATCTCTCTTTCTCTTTCTAATTAACCTCTCTCCTTTTTAATGTCCTGTTTTCTCTGATTCGCAGTCAACTTGGGGTTTCTATAAACTTCTAAAACGCTGGGGTCAACCTTTCTTTTAAATTGTTGGGGGGAGGGCATGGGAAGCAAAAAGAAGAAGAAAAGTTCTTGTTTCCACGCACAGCTGCACGGAGCAGCCCCTGTCCCTGATCCGGACAAAGCAAATTGAAAAGGGGAAAGGAGTTCTCACCGCCTGGGAGAAAACAGAAACGGCAAAGCACAGAGGCTTCCCTTTGGCTAGCCTCACCATTGTGTTTCCCCCTCTTTGCGGTCCTCCCAAGGGCTGGACACCCGACACTCACACGGAGGTTCTCATGACATTGACAGTGTTGTGGGAAGCCACGTCCACTCCCCGGGGGATTTTCCACTGCGTTCCCATAGACTGTCCATCCTGCATGCAAACAGAGTAAGGGAACAGCGGGTGCCAGGTGGCATGCCTGCTCCCAGAGGCCCCCCGTGGCCAGGCCTGGCCAGCCAACTGTGAAACTAGAGACAGCCCAGCCTTGCACAGAGACTTGAAGGCCCTGGCTTCATTACTATGCAACTAGGGCACCACCCTGCCCTCTCTTCGGGAGACTGTCTCTTGGTCAAGTAAGGCTGGAAGAATGGATGTCATGGGCCTTGGCTCTCTTCTTGCTTCTCCTCTCCCCTTTGTCTTCTTTCTCAGCTCTCTCTCTCTTCCCTGACTTTCCCATCCTCTTCTCTTCCATACTTTCCTCTCCTCTCCTCTTTCCCTCCTTCCTAACCACTCTCCCTCTTCCCCCCTCCATTCCCCCATGTCTCCCACCTGTTTCTGTTTTTCCTCTTCTCTCTCTCTCTCTTTCTCGCTGCCACTTCTGCACGTGGAGGCAAAAGTTGCTCAAGGACTTCCTGACCAGCTGGTGACATACCAGGTAGATGCACCTGTCTCCATGAGTCCTCAATGCAAACAAGCAGCGGTTGTTGTCTAGAGGATGAGTGGAAGTGCAAGGCATTTTCTTTCTTTTTTTTTAAGATTTTATTTATTTATTTGACAGACAGAGATCACAAGTAGGCAGAGAGGCAGGCAGAGAGAGGAGGGGGAAGCAGGCTCCCCGCTGAGCAGAGAGCCCGATGCGGGGCTCGATCCCAGGACCCTGAGACCATGACCTGAGCTGAAGGCAGAGGCTTTAAGCCACTGAACCACCCAGGCGCCCCAGTGCAAAGCATTTTCTTTCTGTTCATTCCCGAAAAGACTTTTTTTCAGACTTCATGAGTTGGTTAGATTGTTGTCTTTGGATGCCCTCTCTCTCTTTCTGATACTTTAGTAAGAAATTGGAGTGCTTTGTTTCAAATATCATAATTAATCTGAAATGAGACATTGCAGGATCATTAATAAATCAGGACTGAATTTCACAGGACCTACTAACCTCTGTTTCATTATATACCAAAGTCCTCTCAGAGAGTCTTCTCATCACTTGGGTAGGAGTCCTGGAAAACTTGGAGCCCCAAAGAAGTTCATCTACAAGGGCTTTTCACACAACCAACAAACAAACAAACAAAAACTAAAAAAACAAACCATGGTGCTCTGCTCTCTTGGTGATAACAAGAGAAGTCTTCCCCCCAGAGTGGGAGAAGGGACAGTCATAAATATATACCGGGAACCTAGCAGGGTTGGTGTGTGTGATGCTGGTTGAGACAAAGAAGGCCCTTGAGCAACCATGATGGCACCTTTCAACTTTGTGTCAAAGGTGACACAAAAAAGTGTCATTTTGCAACTCAGGCCAGTCCCCTGGACCAGTGAATATCAGGGTTAGTTCAACGACCACTGTGACCCTGACTCCACCAAAACATCCGGAGGAGGGTCTTCTGAGGCCACCTTCAGTTCTGTTTTTGCGGATTTCCATGAGAGGATTCTGCTGTTTAAATGTTATAAACTTCAATGATATTACATCAAAAACAGCCCCCAATATGATTTTGGTCAGTTATTTTGTGGGAAATGTTGACATTTAATGGAACTTAGTAGTCTCAAAGAACACGATGATGGAGGTGGTGCATTCTTTTTATTATTGATGAAAAATGAACTTAACACAATTGTGGGAACTGAAATGTAAACACACTTCCCATCTGAAAACTGAAGAATTAGGGGAGGCATAGTCTTAATAGTAACAGAAGTGGATCTTATAAATTCTATCAGTCTTGACTATGGAAACAGAAAGCCATCTATCTAAAATGTGTATTACTATTCAACTTTATGAAATTTTCCTCTTCCAAGCTAAAGATATACTAAATCTAAAACTCTAACCTAAATTCTAAACTAAGAAAAACCAATAAAACAACCCTACCCCCCAACTAAACTAGAAAGTCCACTCAAAGTCATGATAAAGTCAGTATCACTGCTACTAAATTCTGATGTCCGAATCCTGTAAACCACATCTATGTGGGTTTGTGGTTTCCTTGGGGTGTGTTATGGAAAGGGTATTGGCTTTGGTGTGGGACAGGTGAGGATTAGGGTCCCAGCCCCAGTTGGTGCTTAATCCCTTGGAGCCTCATTCAGAGAGATTATACCACCTCCAACACAAAGTTGTGAGGATTAAACAAGACAATGACAAACATTATCTTGCCCAGCACTGTGTGGGCTGCACAGCAAGTGAGCATTACCTTAATCTTCGACCCCCTTCTGCCCTTGACACTGGGGAGAAACTTGGGCAGTAGATCGATCATACTCCAGCAAACCAGCAGGTGGCGCTCATTTAGAGAATCCTGCAGCAACCACTTAAAAGCCCCTGGGAATTCACCAGCGTCACATTTCCTCAATGTTTACCTGAGACTGGGAGAAGGAAAGGGGAAGTGAGTTAATATTTGACTAAAAAGGGGAGGGCTTTATATTTGTCTCTTAAGTTGAAGCCAAGAGATCCGTCCTTTCCTCGTAAACCAAGAGGCTTTAAGAGCAGGTGAATGTTCCTGGCTGCCCAGTTTCTGAATGCCAGAGATACATAAAACCTGGGCAGAGACTGGCACCACAACCATTTACCTTCTGCCTGTCAAAGGTGTCTTCTCCCTAACTTGCAAAAGTAGGATAAGGGGGAACATAGCTCAGGGCTACTGAAAGGTTTGGAGTGTGGGCGAAGGTATCCATCACTGAGGTTTTTCACTCTGACATTCAGGGAGAAGCTATTCATGGGACAGTAGCACTTTTTAGGCTTGGGTTAATTCTTCAAGACAGGGAACTGTTTGTCCCTGGGAGGAGTCAGGCACACATTAAATACTGACATAGTTCAGATGCTGGGGATGGGTGGGGTAGGGGTCCTACACTGAGCAAGATGGTCTCCCAGATGACCCTTAGAGTCCTGTCTGATGTCGCCTTGTTTCTCAAAAAACAAGAAAAACAGGACTAGCTGTGGCCAGCTGCCTAGCCTTCCTTACCCACATCCCACCCACTTTGTCTGAATCTGGGGCTGCAGGAAGGCATAGGGAAGGAGGCAGCAACCATTTAAGGCAAGATGTAAACATTCCTGCTTCTGACATCCACATTGGCAAATTTCACCTCCTCTGTGTTGTAGTGGAAGAGGGGAGGAGAGCTTGGCATTTACTGCTTGGTCCACAGAGGGGGAAAAACTAAAGGGGAGCCAAACTGGAACTTGCCACTTAGAGAATGTGAATGTAACTAAATATTTGCAATTGACTCAGTCTAAGAGCATGAAATACCTATTCTCCTGAGGTTGGGGGGAAACGTGCCTCACTGTTCCAGTGCATGAATAATCAAAGTTCTTCTTTCCTTCCCTGTTATCCTCACCGTTATACTGATGTTACTATTTTAGTGCACGCTAATGATCGCGAAAGCCTGCTTAGTTGTCAGTAACACATTTTCTAGAGTATTTGTTAAGGAGCTTGAAGGCAAACTGTCTGGGTTTGAGTATTGGCCCAGTGGCCTGGGTAACGGACTTTGATAATCTCGCCAAACGTCAATTCCTCCACCTGCTGGATGGAGCCAAGTTATTTTCATGCCTCACAGAGCACCTGTAAGAAGTAGATGAGATAAAAGACTCAGTCCAGCATCTGACACAAACCTGTTAGTGTTACGTTATTATAATGTAGGAAACTTCTTTTGCATTTCTGCAATATTTAAAGAGGAGTCTTAGAGAATAGACAAGGCCAGGAACATGTGAATTAATTTGTATGCTCTCTTGTAGAGGTCAAATGACTGTTGGTTTTGAAAAGCAATTTACAAGGGAGAGACAAGAACTTGTACAGTGAGACACAAACTGGCTTAAGAATTGCTATGGTGGGACGCCTGGGTGGCTCAGTTGGTTAAGCGGTTGCCTTCGGCTCAGGTCATGATCCCAGCGTCCTGGGATGAGTCCCGCATCGGGCTCCTTGCTCGGCAGGGAGCCTGCTTCTCCCTCTGCCTCTGCCTGCCTCTCTGTCTGCCTGTGCTCGCTCTCTCTCTCTAACTAATAAATAAATAAAATCTTAAAAAAAAAATTGAAAAAAAAAAAGAATTGCTATGGTGCGTGGCACCTGGGTGGCTCAGTGGGTTAGGCCTCTGCCTTTGGCTCAGGTCATGATCTCAGGGTCCTAGGATCCAGCCCTGCATCAGGCTCTCTGCTCATCAGGGAGTCTGCTTTCCCCCTACCCCCACCTCCTGCCTCTCTGCCTACTTGTGATCTCTCTGTCAAATAAATAAATAAAATCTTAAAAAAAAAAAAAGAATTGCTATGGTGCTGAGTTAGTTGGAGGCTAAAGGGCACCCAAGAAGAGAAGAAAGAGCTGCTATCTCATGGCAAGAGTAAGCAACAAAACCCAGGCATGTAAATCTGCTTTGCAACCACCATATGCTTGACTACTACAATATCTGAGTCAGTTGGAACTAATAACAAACAGCAAACTTACTCAGATGACCAGTCTAGTAATCCTTTGAGAAAATCGAACAAATTTTAAGTCCATTTTTGCATTAGTTCCAACAATAAAATGCAATCTTATGTTAGCAGCTTTCAAACAATGTTCATGCATTGACTTGGAAAGTGAGTTCTTGGTTTTCATCTTCTGGTCCAACCAAAGAAAACTTTCAGAAAATACTTGCTGGTGGCCAACCTCCAAATGGTTTTCTGTTATTCAGACTTACTAATAAATATATTTCCCATGTTGTCTAGATAAGTGGGACCCATGTTACTTTTAATGTGCAGAAATTTTTTCACTGTCAAAATGTTTCATGGGACTCCCATGTCACATGTATGGGTTTTGGCTTCCCAGTGACTCTGTTTCCTTTCACACAAGCATTTCTTCCCAAGTTTTGGCCTGTGTGCTTAGAGGTGGTGATGAGACTGAGCAAAGGCAGGCTCAAATCCCATTCCTCTGGTCTCAATGATTGGCCAAATCAGCTCTTCATAGCATGGAGGCAGTAGGCGGCCTTTGTGGGACATCCTGGCAAAGATTCCTACTGCCTTCCACGGGACTAAGTGTTGAGAGATGAGAATCTGAAGCTCTGAATCCCCTCGCAGAGCCTTACAAAGGAGCCACTGTGTAGAAGCTGAGGCAAGACACGAAGAAAGCCTGGTTCCTGGTGGCATCATTGGCGCCATCTCTGTCCCTAGACTTTTCACCTTAGTGGGACAATTACTTTTTCATGTGTTAATCCAGTTGGAGTTGGAGTTCCTACTGCCCACCATCAAGAAATCAATGCTTACCACATGGCATTATTATGTAGATGAATGGGATAATCCAGGAGGAAAAGTTTAGGACAGTGTCTGGCATAGGGACACACAGTGTGTCTATCTGTTTCCACCAAGTGTCAGCCCCAAGGGTCACTAACCTGGTGTATTGGGAAGCTCAAGGAATGTGTCATGAACAGTCTGGTGGTTTGGGAAGGGCAGAGAAACATGGAGAAGAGGGAGAGAAAGAAATGAGAAATTCAGGTAGTGAGAGTAAAGGTAGGAATGTATAATGCATATTTGATGCACACCGAAAAGACCAGCCAATGGGATGGGCACTCATGGTGGGGGAAATGGAGATCAGTCAGCCTGGCCAGGGTCTGGATGATGTCAGGTCTTAAGCTAAAGAGCTTACAGAACTTTGTCCTATAAGATATAGAGAAGTATTAACCACCTGGCTTGACTTGACAAATCAGCATGAATCTGACAAATTGACCTGTGGTCAATGATGGGGCATGGAGGCCATTTCCAACAAAGAGAGCCCAGGACTCTGCCAAAGCAGGGCCAAGGGGTGGAAAGGAGGGCAGCAGAGGGTGTCGGTGCTCAGCATCATGTACTCAGCTCTTCTGTCCTTGACCTCTTCCTTGCAGGGGATGAAATACCAGCCTCTGAGCACCAGATGCCTGTTAGTCTTTGTTGCTGAGCAAGAAGAATAGAGAGTCCATGGCGTTTGCTTTGTTTGGCCTGCGGGGTGATTATCAGTTTTCTGTTTCTGCTCCCTCACCACGCCCTCTGAGTCACCCTGTGTGCTATAGGCGTGTGCTCCTTTACTGAGTTTTATAAGACATTTCTTTTTCTCCTGCACATGTCTCGTTTTAAATAGTGGACTCAATTTATATGGCTTTTGTTGACTTCTTCTGAGACTGGAAAGTAGTCCTGGTAGAACGAACGGTGTTCCCTAAATGCAAAGAAGAATGAGCCGATGAGCTGTTAACATGACACACAGATTTTATGGAAATGTCAAAGGTAGAACACAGCAAGGGGTTAGTTTTCACAACTGTTCACATGGGACAGTGGGATAAGCCCCGGTGAGAGCCAGGGGGCCTGAATTCTAGTCTTGGTTGTTTCGCTAACAATCTTGTGGCCTTGGACCTGAGGCCTTGCTGTCCCTGAGTTTTCTCACCCATAAAATGAGATGGTTTTACCCAAGGAGCTCCCAGCCGCATAATGCTCAGCATCTGTGTTGAGGGCCAACAGATGGGTGCAGTTCTGTAATAGGATACGGGAGAGCAAAAGACTTTGCTCTGTGTATAAGCCAAGCCATTATCGCCTGGTTCCTTCTCTTGGTCTGTTGCAAAGTAGTCTGAACAGGACAAATTACCTTACTCTTAGGAAGGGTGACATGTCACTCTCTTATTAGATCTGTAGACAAAATGGAGCTCCCATTATAGATTTTTGCCATAACTAAGTAGGAGTATAGTTTACAGGGGGCCTTGTTAGTACACTGGAAGGGGGCCATGAGGGGTCACGGTTAGAACAGCTAAAATTTCCACTCCACACCCACCAGGCGGGCTGGCTAGCCCTGGAAAGACCCTTAACGTGCTTGAGCCTTTTCTTTATGTGTAACTGCACATAATAATACAAACCCGTTGGATATATCTTGAGAATTAAGTGATATAATGTGTTTAACATATGCCGTGGACCTAACAAGGGCTCAGTAATTGGTAGCTCTGAGAATTGTGGTAAAAACTGCTCAGTTCACACCTTATTTTTTGCAGCCTTAGTTCCTCAGCTGTGGAACTGGATCGAAATGCTTACAGCTCCCATAACCTCCACTCAAAATAACTAATCAGGAACTTAATTCGGGTGTTCATTAGTGAGTAGCGGACATCAAAGTCACAGGGATGGGAGTGCTGGACAATCACCCAGTGCATTCAGTAGCCGTGTGAGTGCTCCCACACACCAGCCTAGCTGCAGACATTTCCCATTTGTGCCCTAGTCAAATGATAGTTTTCTATGTGTCGTGTGCCATTAGGGAAGCTGAAGAAAGACTGAAACTACCAATATTTAATCCGTGGCTGCTAGATCCATGGATGCCAATGCATGCAGAGGCTGCTGGGGTGGGAATTGGGTTGGGGTACAGGACAGATACAGGAAAGTCGGATGAGAGGATGATCAGTTGACTTTCAAAACAAAGGAAGAGAGCTGTTGATTTAAAATCCCTAGAAATCCTTGACACCACCTTGCTCCATTACTCGTTAAAACTTAGGAAATGAGGGGCACCTGGGTAGCTCAGTGGGTTAAAGCCTCTGCCTTCAGCTCAGGTCATGATCCTAAAGTCCTGGGATCAAGCCCTGCATCCGGCTCTCTGCTCAGCAGGGAGTCTGCCCCCCCCCTGCCTGCCTCTCTGCCTACTTGTGATCTCTGTCTGTCAAATAAATAAATAAATAAAAATCTTAAAAAAAAAAAAAACCACTTAGGAAATGACTATCCTGAAACATCTACTTAAGTCCTTTCATTTGTCCCATCCTTCAACTAAAGAAATTTGGTACCCAGACCCAAAAAAAAAAAAAAAAGAAAAAAGAACTTAGAAAATGACCCCAAACCAAGCATACTAGTCTCACTATTGCCAGAATGGCAGAAATACACACTAACTACAAGGCTCTAGAGCTCTGCTCTTTGGGAAAGTAAGCAAGCAAGCTCAAAATGAAGCAGGAAGTTTCTTTGGGTAGGGTCCCATCTCTTTGCCCTCCAACTCAGAAAAACAGTCTTAACCAAGGAGAAACTCAGGCAGCTATCTCTCTATTGCACAATTATTATGTGGTGAACAACAGCAAGAGTCAAGATAAGGCCAGATAGCCAGAAAGGCAGAAGTGCCAGGAAAGAAAAATAAATAGGATGTGTGAGAAATTTGGCAGAGGCTATGAACATCAACCAGCATCCACAGTATTGCTTCCTCTATACTGTTAATGTTGTTTTAGAAAATTTTCTTTCTTCTGTGTCATTTTATATTGAATCTCTTAGAAGCAGTAACAGTGATTGTATTTTAAAACTTAAACTAATAGTTTTTGTCAGGGAGCCTGAGTGGCTGAGTCCCTTAAGCATCTGACTCTTGATTTTGGCTCAGGTCACAATCTCAGGGTCATGAGAATAAGCCCTGCATGGGGCTCTGTGCTGGGTGTGGAGTTTGCTTAAGATTCTCTCTCTCCCTTTGTCCCCTGCACTCTCTCTTTCCCTCTTAAAAAAATTTTCAAACTGGGGCACCTGGGTGGCTCAGTGGGTTAAGCCTCTGCCTTTGGCTCAGGTCATGATCTCAGGGTCCTAGGATCCAGCCCTGCATCAGGCTATCTGCTCAGTGGGAAGCCTGCTTCCCCCTCTCTCTCTGCCTGCCTCTATATCTACTTGTGATCTCTCTCTCTCTCTGTCAAATAAATAACTAAAATCTTTTAAAAAATTTTCGAACTAGCAATTTTTGTTATTTAATGTAGAAATCTAATTCATTTATATTTGTTGTTGCGATTATCCGGGTTTCTTTTATTTCTATCATACTGTTTTATGCTTTTCTTTAATACTTCTTTGTTCTTTATGGTCATTTTACTGTACAAACTATACCTTGTTTTTATCTACTCTAGCATCTTTGAATTTTAACAATTACAGCAGTATTACTTAATTTATATCTCTTGAATTACTAACTTCCTTACTGAAATGGAGCTTTTTGACATTGGCTCTATCAAGACATGCCATTTCTTTACCATTTTATCTCATCTCATCTTCTCCCTTATGTTTTATTTGTTCATATATACTGGTAATTTGAACCTAAGATGTTATTAAACTGTCTTTTAATTATATATCTTCTTTATGAAGAATTGATTTAGGCTTTTGTGTTTGTTTGTAACCAATTTGTACATTGACTATGTGGATTCAGTCATATATTTCATGGGTTTCAAAGGTCACCGCTAACTTCTTTTTTTTTTTTTTTAAGATTTTATTTGTGATTTTATTTATTGAGAAATCACAAGTAGGCAGAGAGCCAGGCAGAGAAGGGGAAGCAGGTTCCCTGCTGAGCCGAGAGTCCGATGCAGGGCTCGATCCCAGAACCCTGGGATCATGACCTGAGCCAAAGGCAGAGGCTTAAATCACTGAGCCACCCAGGCGCCCCACTACTAACCTCTTGATATTAAGAGTTTCTATTCTTGAGTTCTCAATTGGTGATCTCTCAGAGCATCATTTTTTAAGGAATTGTTTCAGTTGAGACCTTTTCTGAATTCTTGCATACCTGTTGCTTTTCCAGACCAATGACAACTTGTCTAGATACACATATTTTTTTGAACTCACAACCTCAAAATTCTAAGAATGTATGCACATACATCAATGTAGAATGAAAAAAACTAAAAGTGTCTCATATTCCCGTAGTCTGGAAATAAACATTGCTAATTGGTTGCTGTAATTTCCTCCAAATAGTTTTCCTTGCATATATTATCATTATTACTAATGCAATACTTTTTTCTTTTTACAAAAATGGGTTTATAGGGGCACCTGGGTGGCTTAGTGGGTTAAAGCCTCTGCCTTCAGCTCAGGTCATGATCCCAGGGTCCTGGGATCGAGTCCTGCATGGGGATCTCTTCTCAGCAGGGAGCCTGCTTCCCTTCCCCTCTCTCTGCCTGCCTTTCTGCCTACTTGTGATCTCTCTCTGTCAAATAAATAAATAAAAATCTTTGAAAAACAAAAAACAAAAAAAAGGGTTTATAGAAGCATCTCATTTAATTCACCTAAATGATAATAATTTGAAATACTATCTTTTCTCTCTTGAATATTATTCAAAATACGTATTCACTTAATATACTGTTATAGTTAACTGCCATATTTTCTCTATACTGTGTACTGTTCCCGCCCTAATGAAAGCCAGCAGAGCAGATTCAATTGCACATTTTTGGCCAATGAGGGCTTACATTCCCTATTGCAACCGCCCTTAGCCAATGAGAGGTCCGCAGGTCTCTTACAGGTTGTTAGGCAACCCATGTTATTTGTGCTTCAGTGGCTTCTCTTTCTATTTGTTTTGAATTCTGGAAGAAACTTTAACCTACTCTTGGCTAGCAAAAAGTTTACTGGTGATTACCACTTACAGTAAATGCTGAAACATTTGCTGGTATCAATGGTTCTGCATCTGGCCCAAAGACACAAAAGAGGAGAATCAGGCTTCTTAGAAGTTAAAATGAAAGTGTTGGGCCTCCATGGGTACTGTTAATGACAATGGTCTAGGAAACAGAGGATAAAGATTAATAGGCAATTGGTGACTGTGGGAACACTTTGACACTAGGAAGGTCATCATAAGGTCATCATAAACAACACCTTAACCTGGAAGAATGGGTCTCCAATTGCATAAACTGTAGCTGGAATCGTGCAACTATTTCAAGGACTTTAAGGAGCAGGGAGAAGCAACTGCCAGTGTTGAATGTAAGAATGTAACCCCCTGTGCACAGGGTTGCAATGACGTGCATAACTAGCTGATTCAGTGGAAGCTCCCATTTCCAGAAACTAATCAGTCCCCCACGCTAAATACAGTAAGTGTATAGAATACAAAGTATTTTGCAGTATCATTTTAATTTTTAACTTTATAAAGCATCAGTATATCCTGGATATCTTTCATGTTGGCATGTGTATAATCTTAGGATCTGTTGCATTTTTTCCCAAAGACTCCATAACATTTCTTCGTATTAACTTACTACAATTTATTGAATTAATCCTCTATTAATGGACATCTGGGTTGCTTCCAATTTCTATATTACAAACAATACTGCAATGGTCATAATACCCTAGAAGATGTTATTTTTGAGAACATTTATTTCTCTGTGTCCTCCTCAATGTGAGGGGTTATCAAGTATTTTAAATGTTTTTCAATTTATAAGGAAAAATAACATCTTATTGTGTTTAATTTGCTGTTCTTTAATATTAATAAATTGAGATATCTTTTCATGTTTGTAGGACATTTGCACTTCAAATTCCTTGAGCTCCTGGTTCATGGCATTTGCCTGTTTTTCTTTTGGGTGTGTTTATAACACTAAAATCTTGGAAATAACTATGTTGTCTATTACATTAAGTAAATTTCTGTTTTTTCTTTCTTTTCTTTTTTTTTAGATTTTATTTATTTGAGAGAGAGAGAGAGAGCCAGTAGAGAGCACAAGCAGGGGGAGCAGCAGAGGGAGAGGGATTCCAGGACCCCAGCATCACCACCTGAGCCAAAGGCAGATGCTTAACCAACTGAGCCACCCAGGTGAATCCGCTGAGTAAATTTCATACAAAAATATTATGTAGTCATTACGAATTATATTTTCAAAGGATTTTTAATGATGGAAACATTCATTATATGGTAAGTGAAAATAAAACAATATAAAATTGTATATATCATACTGGTTTGTTTGTTTTTTTTAATGTATAGACAAAAGCCTGAGAGGGTGGAAATGCACATACGTATTAATGTGATTTGAGGAGGTGAAATTACAGGTAATGTTAAAACTTCCTTGGTAAATTTTAATATTTTCCAGAATTACTATATAGCACAGTTTTTTATGTAGTCAGAATGAACAAAAATGTTGTAGTTTTGCGATTATAACTGACCCCTAACAGTTGTCCTGTTCTGTGCCTCAAGGGCACTGGTGGTCAGCCCCTGTGTTAACACAAGGGTCCTTAAGTCAGAATGGAACAGTCTGCAAGACCATGAGATGAGGAGAAAACAAGCAGCTGGCTGTCCCCGTAGAGTCCAGTGGGTCCACGCTGCTCTGGGGGGCCCTAAGAGTCCTTTGATGGCCACTGGCAGACCCAAACAAAAGCAAGTCTTCTGATTTGGGTTATGGTTTATTGGTATTTGTGGGTGACCAATACATACAAAGATTTCATTTTTAGGTAAGACTGCAGTTATGTAAAATAGGTTACCTTCTACATAAATTATTAAAGATTGTTACAATTTGATAGTTACCAAGAAAAGGGTACTATGTCAAGTTTCCACACATTTTCCAACCTTTCAAATCCAAGCATGGTGCCTCAGCCCTCACTCATCTTAGATGTTCTTCCCCAGAGCTTCTGCTTGTCTCCCATCCTTTATTGTTTGGCTCAGCGGCTCCTGATTTCCCACTGTTTACCCCTGGTGCCCTTGCCATCACCTGCGAGCTGAAGACTTCTCTCACCAGTCCCTTCCTAAACCCCCAGGGATCACGAAGCAAAGCAGCTGGCCTAACAGACTTGACTGAAGATTGGAGGTTTGCATGGGGGCTTTTGCATGCAGGAAAGGAAAAAGGCAGTGGGGTCTCAGCATATGACCATCACAGATACTGCCTCTCTCCTGGCTCATGTGGGCCTTTCTGCAAATCCCTGACATCTGCTTCCTATAAACCACAGCCTCTTCTTCTATCTTTGCCTCTCAGTGAGTCCCCACTCCTTGGTCCCCCATGCTACTTCTTACCCAGTTGGAGGAAACCCCAGGAGCTCACAGCACAACAAAGGTGCCTCCCTGTCCAAGGAAGGTAGCTTTTTTCCACAGAGAAATTTTAGGCTTGTTTTGTCCAAACCACTTCCCCCCAGGTAAAGTGTAAGCCTAAAGTCTACTAAAGCATTTTCCCATTAAAAAAGAAAAATCACTTCCAAGGAAAAATTCTGCAGTTACTCCCTTAAAGTAACGAGCATAAACAACAAAGAGTCTTTAAAACAGTAAGGCTCTCCCACTCCCCCTCTAGAGCCCACGGAGTCCTCTCATTCAGTCCTTTATTAAAGTTGCTGCCACAGTGGCTGTTTACCAACCAAAATGGAAACATTTTAATATTTTTGTAACCAAAAAGGTTTTAGTATTTTAATACTGAGGGTGTACCTGCTGCTTGTCAGCCCTGAACATAGAGATACAGAATTCTAGAATCCCTGAGTTGGGAGATATGGGCAGTCTCTAAAAAATCTTCTGAACGATTCCTCTGGACAATGAGCTCCTCAGAATCGAAGAGTGCCGTGCCTCCTGCAGTGACGGGCACTCTGCAGATGCCCTGTGACTGATGACCTGTTCTATAAGAGGATGAGCCAACGCTCACTGCTGCTTCATTGACAGATCGCCCCCTGGTCTTTTCTGGTCAAGTATTAGGTAGCCCATTTTCATGGAAAGCGGCTGGTGATTCTGTGGATCTCTCCTATCTTTGTGCAGGAAAATGTGACTTTTAGGAATTTTACTCTTGTTTTCTGATAACTGTTCAGAACAAATGTCTGGATCTCTCTTTATATTCTATCACACATATTGTGTTAGATATGTCATATATGTGTTAAATAGGTCTATTGTATACATTTCTGTTCTGATTTCTATCTTTTTTCAGGCAACTGTCCTTTCATATCACAATGCCTTAGCCTCAAAATTTTCTACTATTCTTTATGCTGTAGCCATAGCAGAAGAGAATCACTAGCTGGGATGGGGAGGCAGAAGGTACAGCAAAACCAAGGAAAGTGAAGGGCAGGCAGGAGGGGCGCAGAAGCCTCACTAGAACTGAGCACTCCTTCCCTTGGCCTTCAGCTAAGACCAGTCCTCTCTTGTGGAATCATTTACATGGACCTTGAACACCAGAGCTCTGCAGAGGGTGGGGTGACCACAAATGCTCTGAGGACAAGGGACAGCTGGGACAGCCTGGAGTGATTGGCGCCCAAGCCTGTTAGAGAAAGTAGTTCCGCCACAGGCTCAAGCTTATCATGACGAGGCTCTCTAGGGACGCACACCAGCTGTGCTGTACTTCAAATTAGCAGAATCTAGTATGACTGGAGAGGTGTTTATTTTGTGAAACTGCCTCTGCATCTCCTTTGGGGCTGAATTTGCTATATTCTCCATGTTATGACAATGATTATTGTTGCTGTTACTGATAATGAGAACAAAATGCAAAGTCTTTCACTGAAATGATGTCTGCTTCTCGTGGCACTACCATGATGTGGACACTACTATTTTCACCTTACAGATGCTGATCACACAGAAAATAGGAGAGCCAGGCAACGAATAGATCTAAAATCTATATACCCCTTCCTCTCTACATGGATGCGTGCCAAGTAACACAAGAGGCCTGTTTGCTCTTGACAAAGCTGTAGGCTCACACTCTTCCCTCCTCCCGAAAGATAGGGGAGGTTTCCATGTTTCCAATTTCCTTCTATTTTAAACAAAATAGGAACCTTAGTATTATCTCATTCAAGCATAACAAAGAGAAATAGGGTGGTGGTGGAAAGGCTCAAGTAAAGGTACCTTTCTAACGCTGCCGAAATAAGAAGGATGGGAAAATTAGGGCTGCCCTCCACACCCCCCACCCTAAACACGGGGCTACCTACGTATTCAGCCTGCTGTGTAGGAATAACGTGGCCTGGTTATATTATGGAAATGACTCCATGGTTGCAAACAGTCACAACTGCCAACCACACTGGACTGAACTTACTTGACCATCAGAGAAATGCCCACGTGAATACATAGACACACATGTAGTTTATGTGTCCAGTCAGTCCTCGTTATTTCCAGAATCCATATTTGTGAATCTACCTATTTTCCATCCCCTCCAAATCCATCCTTGGGGCACTTTGGCAGTCATTCACAGGTAGGCAGAGAGCAGTGAAAAATTGGAGTCCCTGATATATATGCACCTTCTTCCCCACTGAGCTGAACAGGATGACATGCTGACTCCTTGTTTCAGCTCTCATCTGGTCAACCAGTGCCCTTTTCATGGTCTATTTAGTGCCTCCTTATGTGTTTTTTGTTGATGATTTTGCTGTTTCTAATGACCTCCAAGTATCTGAAGTGCTGTCTAGTGTGCCCAAGCATATGTGGGGCGATGACGTGCCCTCCAGAGAAAATACACGTGTCAGGTAAGCTTCATTCAAGTGTGAATTAATAGCGCTGTTGGTCCTGAGTTCAATATTAGTGAAGCAAGAATATATTGTAAATTAAGTGTGTTTACACAGAATCACAGGAAAACAAGGTTATGCACTGTTCAGTTCAAGAAAGTATGCCCAGAGGCACATAGGAACTTGCCCCTGTATTTCCCTAAGGAGGAAGGGGTCAGTATATGCCAGTCCAGCGTTCATGGTGACCCTCTAGACCATAACTACTGTGACTACCAGGAACCAACTGTATGCTTATATACATGGTATGTATGTGCATGCATGTGCATGCGTGTGCATGTGTGTGCATGTGTGTGTATGTGTGTTTGTGCAGTGCCTTATCCGAATTCACTGAGAGCCTGAAAACTTAACTCTGTAGCTTAGTGAGAAATGATACTTGGAGAAAACTGTTACTATCCAAGAAAGTACGTTTTTCTTAATTAGGGCTTAATGGTCCTATAATTGATCTTTTGTTTTGCTAGCACTAATTTTGATCAGCAATGATTCGATTGCGCCAGCATGATCTTGTTGCTCAGCTACTGCTTGGAAGAGTGAGCACACGTGGGCTATAATGGTTTGCGAGTGTTATTGCAAAAGCACTTACTTGGAATATGGACTGCATTCCAAGCAACTTTTACTCCAGAGATCTGTCCAAGAGTTTGTTATCTAATTGATAAATGGACTTTTGGACATAATATTCCGTCCCAATCTCTTTGGCTGTGTCAACATCGACAGTATCCTCAACCAACAACAACTGACTGAGTCAGACCCTGTCAAAGACAAACCTGAATCCTCCCAGATCCACTCCACTCCTGCTGCCATGTGGGAGTGGAGCAAGGTGTCGGTCAGTTTCATTTATCTTCCCACCCCAGTGGCTTCCAGGAGCTTCCCAGCATCTCCCTGTTTTCCAGTTTCAATGTTCAGATCCAGTTTCAATGCATCTTGAATTTAGAGAAGAAATCAAGTAAAAACAAACAGTACAAACCAAGACAGTGTGCTGTTTCCTATTTGATCATCTCTCTAATTAAATTACAAAGGCAGCCAGTGTGGTGGAAAAAGCCCTGGACTGGGAAACAGGGTATCATTGCCACTGATAATGTTAATTACCTATGTTGATTAGGCAAGTGACTCAATTAGGCCTAGACCTCCTTATCTGCGAAAGTGGAGATTGTAAAATCTCCCTTTTAGGTGAACAGTGCTTCTATCTGGACTCCTCAGGATAATGTTGGGATTTTCCAGATCATTTTGGCTTTAGAAAGATTTATATGGACTTAAAACCCTGAAAAATGCATAAACAAGCACAACACATCATATTCAATCTGACAACTGTCTTATTCAGTCTCATTTGGCTAAAGATATCAGTTTTCCTCCTCGTCATCCTCAGAGATCATAAGTATTGTTAATTTGTTAAATCATGCACTCAGTAAATATTACTGAGGCCCTACACTGCTGTAGGCACATAGAAAACAAGATATGGGCCTCATTCTTAAGATAACCAAGATACGTGGATGCCCTGAGTTTGATGACTTTGTGCTTTAAGGGGGTTAATAATTCAAGACCCTATCAAATTATATTCTTTTAAAATATGCCCAACATTTTAAGCAATGAGAGAAATGTTTTTCTATTTAATTCAAATGTAGAGAATTATGTATATTTTACCATATGGGAAGTTGTCTGTGGCAATCTGAGTTAATTAGGTTCACAATTTTTAGTTATTCTAGAGATAATTTAGGGAGTATAAAAACGATTCCCCCTCAGCCCAAGTAGCTCACCTCCGTAATTTTGTCCTGGAGTTTGCAGGCTTTTCTTTTTCTTTTTGGTAATCAATTATCAAATAGGTTAGAAAATGTTTATTAAGTTTAAAATTTTAAGTTTAAAACAGTTATTAAAATATTTACTAGGTAAACTTACTATGAAGCTATCGTTTCTTTTGTTTTGGGTATCTGAATATTTACTTTATTGGTTTTTTTTGTTATTTTTATAAGCTTTTCAACACTCTTTGTGAAATGAGATAAGGTAAAAATAAATGATTAGCTTAATTAACATTGGTGGCATTTCTATGTGCTAATTTAGCTAATGCTGTCTAGTCTGTTTATATTTTACCCTGACTAAAGTTGTTTCTTTTTCTGAGAGGCAAAATCTTCCAAATATATAACTGTTAAGTAAAGAATTGCACATTTCCTTGTATTAGATTTTATACTATCTCCTATATAAATCAGTCTGGCAAAGCAAATTGTATTTTTCCATCAGTTTACATTGTAAAGTCAAACCATTTTGATTTGTTTATAAATTTACCTTCAATTTTATTTCAAATCTTCCATCTTTCCACTTCATTTTCTCAGCACTTAGAAACACTGATACAAACACTTATTTCTGAGTTGAAGAATATTGTTGGCAAATCTTTTTGTAAAGTATTTTGGTAATAAACAATAATTTCTATTCATAAGCCATCTGCTTTGTATATTTTCTTAACTTACAGTTTATTACATTGGGACATATCTACAAATATACATCTTCGATAAGTAATGTTTCCTGGGAATATTGAAATACAGAGGTTCAGATTTTACCATAGAAATCCTTTAATCGCTTAGAATGCCAGGTATGAGAGAATAAGACCACATGTCTATGTAATCTTACATCATGGAATCAAATTAATAAAAAATATAATATTAATATTCAACATGTTATTTTTTTTATTGTGGAAGAAGCTAAATGAGTTTTGTATAGAAATGGCTTTTTTAAAAAAAAGATTTTATTTATTTATTTGACAGACAGAGATCACAAGTAGGCAGAGAGGCAGACAGAGAGGTAGGCAGAGAGAGAGAGAGGAGGAAGCAGGCTCCCCACCGAGCAGAGAGCCCGATGCAAGGCTCGCTCGATCCCAGGACCCTGGGATCATGACCTGAGTCAAAGGCAGAGGCTTTAACCCACTGAGCCACCCACACGCCCTAGAAGTGGCCTTTTGATGTGTTGTTCTCATTTGATTTCGCTAATTAGGAAAAAAAAAAACCCACTATGACATTCACTGTAAATCCAAAATCAACAATTCCTTCTAAAGTTTATCCAGAAGGAAACTTAATAGTCTTTCAAGTTTTTATCCCCCATAGAAACAAAATTATTTGTCTTTAGTATATTTCTAGAATTAGTCTAATGAAACAATTTTGCTGAACAGTTTAAACAGTTTAGCTGCTTTTTTTCTGCTTCAGAGAGTCATTATTTTAAATGGAGTCCCTTAGTATGTTTGATCTTGTATAACCTTAAAACTCAATCATAATTAACTTGCCTCTCCCAACTTTATAGAAGGAGGAATGATACTTAGAATAAGACCTTTGCCATTCAATGTATTTCAAAGAAGAGAATTAGGGAAGATAAGGATGCCTGTTACCAGCTGTTTATCAACTAAGAATGTTTCTGTTCTTGGGATAGTTAGGGTGTGGTTGAAGTTTAAATGATTTGTTCACAGAAAGAATTTTTTAAACACATAAAGTAATCTCTGACCTTTACTAGGTTGAGTCAACAAGTACAAGGGAACTCCCAGGAAGTTTTTCAGCTCCTCCTCAAGAGCATCAGTGAATTTGGGGAGAAAATGACACCAGAACACCCATGTATATGTGTGGATGCTAAGTATTTTCTATTGTTTTTACTCGTTATTTGATGATAAGATACCAAAGAGATGTGATTGTGTTTTGCCTTGAGTTCTATTATAATAGATGTGCTCAGAAATGTTAAATTTTGGTGAAAAAAAAATGAGGGAGAATATTAAGTAGTCAAAACTATGATTTGCTACCATCAACTGTATATCATGCTTAGTGTTTTATGAAAACCATGAGTTTATTCAATCATTATAGTGACGATGATGAGAATAGCTAAGCAGCCATTATGTGCTTGGCACTGCTGGGCTCTTGAGGTACAACAGTGCACGTATGAGGCACAGTCCATGGACTTACAGAGGTGAGGGTGTAGACAGATTAACAGTTTAACAGATTAACAGATTAACACTCCATACCTAGTAAAGGTATGGAGTGGTGGGGGATGTGATGGGTAAGGACAGGCTGTTATGGAAGCACAGATTTTGTGGGGGGGCTAAGGAGAAGCTGGGGATCACACAAGACTCTGGATGAACTGATATAAAAAAGTATGAGTTAGCCACAAAAAGAAGGTCAAGAATAGTCTCAGAAGAAAACGTCAAGCATGAAGAAATATCCAAAGGGTAGAATACGCATGATATTTTCAAAGGACTAAGGAATTTTCAATATGGAGAAGCTGAGAACACAAGCATGGAGATAATGAAACACGAGCTTGGAAAGGAAGTTTGGGCTGCTTGTCAAAGCCATGCTTGAGGAGTGGAAACAAACGTGGGGTCAGAGAGGATAGGGTCATGATCCGACAAGTATGTTAGATGGATTATGCTGTTACTGTGCAGATAAATGATGGGAGGGGGCAAGACCATTGACAGCAAATTAGTGGACTTTCAGTCATGCGGGAGAAAAATGACAGCTTGACACTAGGGGAGTGGATGAAATGTAATTTGATTGGCAAGGCATTTAGGGTGCAGATATGGCTGGCCTAGGTGTTAGTGTGAGAGAGGTCGAGGAATTGCCAAGTATCAGCCATTGATTTCTGGTATTGCCAAGTATCAGCCATTGATTTCTGGGGACGCAAGACTGGCATTTAATAAAATTGGGAACAGAGGAGGATGAGCTGATTTTGGGGTGAGGGAAACTAGAGCACTTAGTTTTCTGATGTGCCGAGTTTTAGCTGGCCATTGGATATTCAAGTGAATCCAGAACTTACATATGAGGAAATGAAACTTAAGGAGGTTAATAGGTTGTTCCAGGTTGCACAAACAGGAATTGAGCCCGGGATGATCTGTCTCCAGATTCCCTGTCTTAATCACTACAGAACTCTTCTCCAGAGACATGGGCCTTGACAATCTGTGCTCTCTTTGCTCCATACTTGAATCTATAGAATGGTGTCAGGATACTGCATTCTAATTCAGCTCTGCCATTAACTGCTTGACCTTGGGCAAATCTTTAAACTTTTGGGGTCACTCTCTCTAAAAGGAAGTAGTTGAGATCAGGTCAGCATTTTTCAAAGGGGTTTTGCGAGTAAGAGAGGAAGGAGGTCAGGAAAAGAGAGGCATGAACGTGTTTCCCTAGAAAAGCCTTATTACCTGGAAGGATTTCTCAAACCACAAACTCTTACCTGAGTTCTTCTCCTCCCTCCCCTTTCTGATATTCTCCCTAGCAAGGGCATTCCTTACAGCTGAGGCTCACAGTCTTGTCTTGGGTTGTATCCCTTAGATATGCTCAGAGAAAAAAACACTGATAACCCAGATGATCTCACATTCCTTCATACGCTCAAAGACACTTCAAAATTCTGTCATTATAAATCACCTTCCTTAAATTATATAAGAGAGTAGCATTTTTGCTTGTTTTTTTGCCAAGTTTTCCTTCATTCAGAGTGTACTTGCTGAATACTTACTATGGACCAGATCATGTTCTAGACCACTAGAGATACAGCAGTGAATAGGACAAAGTTATTGACCATATAACTATTTTTTAGTTATTGACCATATAACTATTTATATGAAGAGTTTTACATGTAAAACTTTATATGAAAATTCAAAGAAACTAGAATAGACAAAATGATTTTGTAAAAGAAAAACAAGATTGGAAGGCTCATGCTGCCTGATTTAAAAACTTGATATACTTTTGCTCTGTGAAAGACACTGTTAAGACAAGCTACAGATTGGGAAAAAATATCTGTAAATCATATATCTGACAAAGAAATCATAGCCACAATATATAAATAGCTTTCAAAATTTAATAATAAGAAAGCAAACCCTAAAAAGATAGGCAAATGATTTGAACAGACACTTCACCAAAGAAGATACATGGAGAGTAAAGAAGCACATTAAAAATGCTCAACGTTAAAAAAAAAAAAATGCTCAACATTGCTAGTCATTAGGGAAATCCAAATAAAAAACGCAATGAGATACCCTTACATACCTTTTAAATGTTTTTATTTCTCATTTCTTTCATATGCTTATTATCTTTTTATAATTAATTAATTTTTTTTCTCACCATATCACATACCCTCCCCAATGTCCACCACCCAGCCACCTTGCACCCTCCACCCCTATAGCAACCCTCAGTTTATTTCCTGAGATTGAGTTTCTTATGGTTTGTCTCCTTCTCTGGTGTCCTCTTGTTTCATTTTCCCCTTCCTTACCCTATGATCTTCTGTCTTGTTCCTCAAATTCCTCATATCAGTGAGATCATATGATAATTGTCTTTCTCTGATTGACTTATTTCACTTAGCATAATACCCTCTAGTTCCATCCACGTCATTGCAAATGGCAAGATTTCGGGATTTTTTGATGGCTTCATAGTATTACATTGTATATGTATATATCACATCTTCTTTATCCATTAATCTGTTGATGGACATCTAGGTTCTTTCCATAGTTTGGCTATTGTGCACATTGCTGCTATAAACAATTTGGGTGCACATGCCCCTTCGGATCACTACATTTGTATCTTTGGGGTAAATACCCAGTAGTGCACTTGCTGGATTGTAGGGTAGCTCTATTTTCAACTTTTTGAGGAACCTCCATGCTGTTTTCCAGAGTGGTTGCACCAGCTTGCATTCCCACCAACAGTGTGGGAGGGTTCCCCTTTCTCCACATCCTTGCTAACACCTATTGTTTCCTGACTGATTAACTTAAGCCATTCTGACTGGTGTGAGGTGGTATCTCACTGTGGTTTTGATTTGTATTTCCCTGATGCCAAGTGATGTGGAGCACTTTTTCATGTGTCTGTTGGCCATTTGGATGTCTTCTTTGCAGAAATGTCTGTTCATGTCCTCTGCCCATTTCTTGATTGGATTATTTGTTCTTTGGGTGTTGAGTTTGATAGATTTTGGATACTAGCCCTTTATCTGATATGTCATTTGCAAATATCTTCTCCCATTCTGTCAGTTGTCTTTTGGTTTTGTTCAATGTTTTCTTTGCTGTGCAAAAGCTTTTGATCTTGAAGTCCCAATAGTTCATTTTTGTCCTTGCTTCCCTTGCCTTTGACGATGTCTCTAGGAAGAAGTTGCTGTGGCTGAGGTCAAAGAATTTGCTGCCTGTGTTCTCCTCAAGGATTTTGGTGGATTCCTGTCTCACATTGAGGTCTTTCATCCATGTAGAGTCTATTTTTGTGTGTGGTGTAAGGAAATGGTCCCGTGTCATTCTTCTGCATGTGGCTGCCCAATTTCCCCAACACCATTTGTTGAATAGACTGTCTTTTTTCCATTGGACATTATTTCCTGCTTTGTCAAAGATTAGTTGACTATAGAGTTGAGGGTCTATTTCTGGGCTCTCTGTTGTGTTCCATTGATCTCTGTGTCTGTTTTTGTAATCTTGATGATTACAGCTTTTTGTAGAGCTTAACGTCTGGAATTGTGAAGCCACCAGCTTTGGTTTTCTTTTTCAACATTCCTCTGGTTATTCGGGGTCTTCTCTGATTCCATATAAATTTTGATTCCATATAAATTTTAGGACTATTTGTTCCATTTCTTTGAAAAAAGTTGATAGTATTTTGATAGGGATTGCATTAAATCTGTAGATTGCTCTAGGTAGCATAGACATTTTCACAATATTTGTTCTTCCAATCCATGATCATGGAATATTTTTCCATTCCTTTGTGTCTTCCTCAATTTCTTTCATGAGTACTCTACAGTTTTCTGAGTACAGATTCTTTGCCTCTTTGGTTAGGTTTATTCCTTGGTATCTTATGGTTTTGGATGCAATTGTAAATGGGATTGACTCCTTATCTCTCTTTCTTCTGGCTTCCTGTTGATGTATAGAAATGCAACTGATTTCTGTGCATTGATTTTCTATCCTGACACTTTACTGAATTCCTGTATGAGTTGTAGCAGTTTTGGAGCGGAATCTTTTGGGTTTTCCACATAAGATATCATATCATCTGCAAAGAGTGAGAGTTTGACTTCTTCTTTGCTGACTTGGATGCATTTTATTTCTATTTGTTTTCTGATTGTTGAGGCTATGACTTCTAGTACTATATTGAATAGCAGTGGTGACAGTTGACAGCCCTGCCATGTTCCTGACCTTAGGGGGAAAGCTCTCAGTTTTTCTCCATTGAGAATGATATTTGCTGTGGGTTTTTCATAGATGGCTTTGATGATATTGAGGAATGTACCCTCTATCTGTACACTGTGAAGAGTTTTGATTAAGAAAGGATGCTGTACTTTGTCAAATGCATTTTCAGCAGCTGTTGAGAGGATCATATGGTCCTTGTTCTTTCTTTAATTAATGTATTGTATCACACTGATTGATTTGTGGATGTTGAACCAACCTTACAGCCCAGGAATAAATCCCACTTGGTTGTGGTGAATAGTCCTTTTAATGTACTGTTGGATCCTCTTGGGTAGTATTTTGTGAGAATTTTTGCATCTATGTTCATCAAGGATACTGGTCTGTAATTGTTTTTTGGTGGAGTCTTTGTCTGGTTTTGGGATCAAGATAATGCTGGCCTCATAAAATACATTTGGAAGTTTCCCTTCCATTTCTCTTTTTTGGAAGAGTTTTGGGAGAATAGGTATTAATTCTTCTTTAAATGTTTGGTAGAATTGCCCTGGGAAGCCATCTGGCCCTGGGCTCTTGTTTTTTGGGAGATTTTTGATGACTGCTTCAATCTCCTTACTGGTTATGGGTCTATTCAGTTTTCTATTTCTTCCTGGTTCAGTTTTGGTAGTTTATATGTCTCTAGGAATGCATCCATTTCTTCCAGATTGTCAAATGTGCTGGCATATAGTTGCCCATAATATGTTCGTGTGTTTGTATTTCTTTGGTGTTGGTTGTGATTTCTCCTCTTTCATTCATGATTTAATTAATTTGGTGTTGGTTGCAATTTTTCTTCTTAATTCATGATTAATTAATTAATTGATTAATTTCATTAATGATTTTATCTCCTTTCTCTTTTCTTTTTGATAAATCTGGCCAGGGGTTTATCAATCTTATTAATTCTTTCAAAGAACCAGCTCCTAGTTTAATTGATCTCTTCTACTATTCTTTTGGTTTCTAGTTCACTGATTTCTGCTCTGATCTTTATGATTTCTCTTCTTCTGCTGGGTTTAAGCTTTCTTTACTGTTCTTTCTCCAGTTCCTTCAGAGGTAGGGTTAGGTTGTGTATTTGAGACCTTTCTTGTTCTTTGAGAAAGGCTTATACTGCTATATACTTTCCTCTCAGGAGTGCCTTGGCTGTATCCCAAAGATTTTGAACATTTGTGTCTTCATTTTCACTTGTTTCCACGCATTTTTAAAATTCTTTAATTTCCTGGTTGACCCATTCATTCTTTAGTAGGATGCTCCTTAGCCTCCATGTATTTGAGTTCTTTCCAACCTTCCTCTTGTGGTTGAGTTCTATTTTCAAAGCGTTGTGGTCTGAAAATATGTAGGGAATGATCCCAATCTTTTGGTACCAGCTGAGACCTGATTTCTGACCCAGAATGTGATCTATTCTGGAGACTGTTCCATGTGCACTAGGGAAGAATATGTATTCTGTTGCTTTGGGATGGAATGTTCTGAATATATCTGTGATGTCCATCTGGTCCAGTGTGTCATTTAGGCCCTTTATTTCTTTGTTGGTCTTTTGCTTAGATTACCTGTCCATTTCATTGAGGAGGTGTTGAAGTCCCCTACTATTATTGTATTATTGTCGATCTGTTTCTTTGATTTTGTTATTAATCAATTTATATAGTTGGCTGCTCCCATGGTAGGGGCATAGATATTTAAAATTGTTATATCTTCTTGTTGGACAGATCCTTTAAGTATGTTATAGTGTCCTTCCTCATCTCTTATTATAGTCTTTGGCTTAAAATCTAATTCATCTGATATAAGGATTACCACCTCAGCTTTCTTTTGATGTCCATTAGCATGATAAATTGTTTTTCACACCCTCGCTTTAAATCTGGAGGTTTCTTTGGGTCTAAAATGAGTTTCTTGTAGACAGTATATCGATGGGTCTTGGGTTTTTTGTCTGTTTTTAATCCACTCTGCTACCCTGTGTCTTAACTGGGACATTTAGACAATTTACATTCAGGGTAATTTTTGAAAGATATGAATTCAGTGCCATTGTATTGCCTGTAACATGACTGTTACTGTATGTTGTCTCTATTCCTTTCTGGTCTATGTTACTTTTAGGCTCTCTCTTTGCTTAGAAGACCCCTTTCAATATTTTAGGTAGGGCTGGTTTGGCGTTTACAAATTCTTTTAGTTTTTATTTGTCTTAGAAGCTTTTTATCTATCCTTCTATTTTCAATGATAGCCTAGCTGGATATAATATTCTTGGCTGCATATTTTTCTTGTTTAATGCTCTGAATATATCATCCCAGTCCTTTCTGGCTTGCCAAGTCTCTGTGGATAGGTCTGCTGCCAATCTTATATTTCTACTATATTGTGTTATAGACCTCTTGTCCCAAGCTGCTTTCAGGATTTTCTCTTTGTCACTGAGACTTGTAAATTTTACTACTAGATGATGGGGTGTGGACCTATTTTTATTGATTTTGAGTGGGATTCTCTGTGCCTCCTGGATTTTGGTGCTTGTTCTCTTCCCCAAATTAGGGAAATTCTCTGCTATAATTTGTTCTAATATACCATCTGCCCCTCTCTCTCTTCTGCTTCTGGGATCCTAATTATTCTAATATTGTTTCATCTTATGGTATCACTTATCTCTTGAACTATCCCCTTGTGGTCCAGTAGTTGATTATCTCTCTAGCTCAGGTTCTTTATTCTCCATCATTTGGTCTTCTATATCACTAATTCTCTCTTCTGCTTCATTTATCCTAGCAGTAAGAGCCTCCATTTTTTACTGGACCTCATTAATAGCTTTTTAAATTTCAACTTGGTTAGATTTTCATTCTTTTATTTCTCCAGAAAGGGATTCTATGGTATCTTTTATGCTTTTTTCAAGTCCAGCTATCATCTTTATAATTGTCATTCTGAACTCTAGATCTGACATCTTACTAATGTTTGTAATGATTAGGCCCCAGCAGTTGGTACTGCCTCTTGTTCTTTCTTTTGAGGTGAGTTTTTCTGCCATGTCATTTTGTTCAGTGAAGAATAGATGAATGAGAGAACAAAATGCTAAAAGGGTAACAACGACCCCAGAAAAATATACACTAACCAAATCAGAAGAGACCCAAAACTGGAGGGAGAAGAAAGGAAAAAAGAAATATGATTGGGCTGGTGAGTAGAATGGAGCCACACACTTGATTTTGGGTGTATTTTGGTCTGTTAGAAGAAATTGCCTTCCAAAATTTGAAAAAAAAATATATGTATATGGTATTTACCCATGGGTAAACACAGTGGAGGGATGGAAGATGACTGTAAACATGAAAATTAGAAAATATTTTTAAAAAGGAATTGATTAAGATAAGCAGTTGACTGAAAAAAGAAAAAAAAAAAAAGAAGAGAATGTGATCAGGCTGGAGACTAGAATAATGCCATACACTAGATTTAGGGTATTTTTTGGTCTGTTAGAAGAAACTTTATCCCAAAATTTTAAAGAAAGAAAAACTTCTATGTATACCAAAAATAAGGTTAAATACAATGAGGGGGTAGAATATGACTGTAAAAATGAAAACTAATAAAGATATTTTAAAAGGTATTGATAAGGTAAAATAGTTAAAATAGGTTAAAATATGAAAGAGGGAACATTACAAAAAATAGAAAAAGAAAAATATAACAAAACCTTAAAAAAAAAAAACTTTGAAAGACTAAAGAATCATGGGAAAAAAGCCATGCATTCTGGTGTGCTATGTCCCCCTAGCACTGTTTTTTTGCAGTTCTCATTGATCAGTAAACTTGGTCTTGGCTGGATGTTCTTGCTGATCTTCTGGGGGAGAGGTCTGTTGCAGTGATCTTCAAATGTCTTTGCCCTAGACGGAACTGCACTGCCTTTGCCAGGGTCCAGGCTAAGTAATCTGCTTGGGTTCGCTCTCGGGAGGTTTTGTTCCCTGAATGCTTTCCGTAGAGCTCTGGAGGACAGGAATGAAAATGGCGGCCTCCCAATCTCTGCCCAGAGATGCCGAGAGCTTGGGGCCCCACTGTGTGCCCTCAGAGAAAAATAATCAATCCTCCCATCTCCCTGGTCTCTGGCCAGGCTCCAAGCTCATCCAGTCTGTGACTGAGCATTTCTGTCTCTGGTGTAGGGCCCCATTTAGAATCTCCAAACCCAGCAGACTCCTGATGCTCTGCTCTTCTGGCAGATGAAAGTGGGTCTCCCTGGATCTGCCACTTGTGGGGTCCCTGCTCGACTAGCAGGGGTCCGACTGTGCCTCAGATCCCGGTTTAAGGTAACTCCTTAAAGAGCTCACTCCTCAGCTCTGTCTCTGCCCCCGGCTTCCCTGCTCGGATACCTGGGGGCTCTGCCACCCTCAGACACCCTTGGTCTTTCTGTGACCCTAAGAGACCTGAGACCACACTGTCTCAGTGAGAGCTCCACCCCGCTTAGCCTCTGGAGCGATGTCCCTCAGTGGAGCAGACTTCTAAAAGTTGTGATTTTGTGCTCTGTTGCTTCACCACTTGCTGGGAGCCTTGCCCCCTCGCCCCCCAGTCTATCTTCCCATCACTTTGGATTCACTTTGCACATCCTACCTTCCAGAAAGTGGTCGCTTTTCTGTTGCTAGAATTGCTGTTCTACTTCTCTTCAATCTCTTGTTGAGTTTGTACGTTTCAGAATGGTTTGATAACTATCTAATTGAACTCCTGGGACCGGATGAAATTTAGGTCTCCTAGTCCTCTGCCATCTTGCTCCTCCCTCAAATCTTAAAATGTTTAATACAAAAACAAAAACTACTGATACCAAATCCTGGTGAGGCTGTAGAACTCTCATACGTTACTGATGGGAATGAAAATGGCATAGCTACTCTGGAAAACAACTTGTTAATTCTTTGTAAAGTTAAATGTACACTTACCATATTCTACTCCTATGTATTTACCTTAGAGACATGAAAAGTTATGCTCAGTATTCAAATTCAAAACTGTACTCAAACAATTGTGGCAGTGTGATTCATAATGACATAAAACAACCTAAATATTCAACTTTGGGTAAATGAATAAACAAACAGTTGTACATCCATTAAATGAAACACTACACAGGAATAAAAAGGAAAGAACTACTGGTACTTTCAACAACGTGGATGCATTATTCCAATCAAATATATTATGCTGAGTGAAAGAAGCAAGGCTCAAAAAGTATTGTATGAAATTCTGAAAGGAACAACAGTATAAGGATAGAAACAAGATTTAAGGGTGAGGGGAAGGTTTTGATTACAAAGTTTCCACAGGGGGGAATATTTTGGAGTGAAGGAAATGTCTCCTGACTGTGATGGTTGTTATAGCATGCTATAATTTGTAAAAGTTTACAGAACTGTACAGCAAAAGAGGGATTTTTACCTCGTGTAAATGTAAAAATAATTTTTAAAAATAATGGGAAAAGAAAAAAATGGAATTGATTCTGAAAATGCTTTTAAAGACTTTTTATGTAAAAATAATCCTAAATAAAATTCCTAAATAAAAACACAGAGAAATTTTTAAAAACAGGGTGAGGAATTTGTGGACAAGGTCTTTTAGGGGAACACTACTACCAGTGACCACTAGAGGCAGCACAGAGACAACTAAAACCTCTCAGGCAATCCAGACTATAAACAGCAAAAATAATCACAATCTCCATCCAGCCTTTGGAAAATCTGGAACTGCACCATTTGCAATTCTGGGTTCCTTCCTTTGTTTCACTCACTTCTGTTAGGGGGAAGGTAGGGTGGGCAGGAAGGCGTGCCACACAAGCATTTGGAACAGTTGCTTGAACCCTGGGGCATGGAGGGCCGTGCCTGGTCTCAGGAGCCCCTGAATGCTAGCATGGAGCGCTATGGTCACCGTGGGCTGGTGGAAGGGGCGCTTTCTGGAGCAGCATGTGCCTCTGCTCAAACTTCTAACCCTCTCACTGGTGCCTTCAGATTGCAACCAGAATGTGAGACGAGACAGAAAATCTAAGCGGCACAAACACGAACTTGCTTAGTGTGACAGAATGCCTGAGGGAGCCGGGAGATGCTGAGAGAGGGAAGGAGAGACTGGAGAAAGGTTGAGGAGAAATGTGTCTGAGCAGAGGCCAACTCAGCCTTACCTCATTTTTCAGTTTTTTTTTTTTTTTAAGATTTTATTTATTTACTTGTTAGAGAGAGAGAGAGTGCGAACAAGCTCAGGCAGACAGAGTAGTAGGCAGAAGCAGAGGGAGAAGCAGGCTCTCTGCCGAGCAAGGAGGCCGATGTGGGATTCGATCCCAGGACACTGGGATCATGACCTGAACAGAAGGCAGCCGCTTAACCAACTGAGCCACCCAGGCATCTCCCCCGCCCCCCCCTTTTTTTTGCTTCAGTTTTTCTTCTCTTCCTTCCCTTCCTCTCTCTTCTCACTCTCTACTTCCAGTCCTACATGTTCCCTTCTCTCTTGGGCTCTTTTGTGTCCTTCAGTCCTCTCTCTTTCTGTCTTACAGCCAGCTGAGTAACAAACGCATCCCGAATGTGGCCAGAGCAGACCAAAGAAAGGAGAGAAGGGTCCATTTCTTGTGGCTACCATAACAAATCATTACAAGTTGGTGGCTCATAGCAGCACAGATTTATTCTGCCATAGTTGGGGAGGCCAAAAGGCTGAACTCAAATTGTTGGCAGGGCTGCACTTCTTCTGGAGGCTCTAGGAGAGAACCCTTCCCTGCCCCTTCTGGCTTCTGGGGTCTCCAGCTGTTCCTTGAGTTGTGGCTGCATCCGACCTCTGCCTCCATCTTCCTGTGGCCCTCTCCTCTGTTTCCAGTGCACTCCTCCTCTGTGTCTCAAGGACACTATTGGATTAGGGCCCACCTGGATAATCTAGGATGATCTCCTCTTAGGATTCTTAACTTATGAATCCTTATGATCCTGACCATTAGGACATACCTTCTGCAGGGGCCACCATTCAGCCCACAATGGCTGAGACCCCAGCCATCCCACCCTCCAGACAACATTCAGTTCTTCTGGTCTTCCTCATTCAGTGAGGCAAACACTTACTGGTGATGAATGATTACTTAGCCTTACACTAGAGTAGAACAAGTGAGAAGTAAATGCAATTCATGGGTCCTGTACTTAGGGAATTGATAGTCTGGAGATTTGCAATAAATCCTAAAAAAAAAATTCCCACAAAAAACTAACATAACTCAAGACAGAGAATACAATCATTCAATAATGTCATGTAAAAATGAAATTAAAAGGAAACTGGTTAGGGACGCCTGGGTGGCTCAGTGGGTTAGGCCGCTGCCTTTGGCTCAGGTCATGATCCCAGCGTCCTGGGATCGAGTCCCGCATCGGGCTCTCTGCTCGGCAGGGAGCCTGCTTCTTCCCTCCCCTCTCTGCCTGCCTCTCTGCCTACTTGTGTGATCTCTGTCTATCAAATAAATAAATAAATAATAATCAAAAAAAGGAAACTGGTTAGAGATCCAGGACTAGCATATCTCATGATTAAAGAACAATTAAACCAATACCATGATAGAAAAAATGGACAAAGGAACAGAGAATTCACATTAAAATATACAAATTAAATATTCCAAAAGATACTAAGCCTACTCATAATAAGAGAAATGTGGACTGAAATTACTTTGATATATATGTCATTTCTTACCTATTACATAGGTAAAAACTAAAAGTTAGGTAATTCTTTTGGCAAGGATATGGAGAAGGGGTCAGTTCATTCTTTGCCGGTGAAGTGTAAATTGATGCCGCCTTTATAGTTGCAGTTGGATGACATCTATAAAACTTGTCCATAAAAAACTGTGGAATGCATATTCTTTGACCCAGCGTGCCTACTTCCAGGATTTTATTTCACAGAAACTTTTACCCAGGTATGAAATGATGTATGTTCAAATTTTCCTATGTTGCATTGTCATAAAAAGCACAATATTAGAAATAACCCAGAGATTTTGCTATTAGAAAGCTGGGAAATATGGCTGTCAATGAAAGGACAGAGCTCAGTCCTGAGGAAGGGGCGTCCCACAAGTCAAGGCCCTTGTCCATCATTCCTCTCAAATAGCAAACAGCTTCCATCCCAGTGAGTGTTTCTCTGCAGCACCGCTCTCTTCCTGACCTCAGTTTCTACAGTAGTCTCCAGCATTTCATGGAAAGGATTGCAAAACTCTGTGAGGTCCATGGCAAAGGAGGAGATGGAAGCCCATGGCCACATCTACCCAGCAGTGGTTCTGGGGAGGCTGACATAAATATGCGGGACCTGGATTCATCACAGCCCCTAAAGCTATTCCCTAAAACGAAACAAAACAAAACAACAAAGCAAAACAACAATAACCTGATAAACGTTCAACTTGTACCCTTTGGAGGAAATACAGGTGTCTCTATATGCACACACACACATAAACACCCATGCACACACTGTACACATACATTCACATACATACTTATTCACTCTAAAGTTCAGCCCATAAAAAATCAATTTGTTAGGAAAAGCCCACATCAGCGGATCTGTGTTTCCAGACTGAGTCCCTCTCTCCTGGAGTAGAAAAAACAAAAGTATTTGAATTCAGAAGACTATTCTCTACAACTTATTACCCATAAAACCTTATGTGATAACTTTCTTTGCGATTCCAGTTCTCTTAAAAAAACTGGGGACAGGGGCACCTGGGTGGCTCAGTGGGTTAAGCCTCTGCCTTCGGCTCGGGTCATGATCTCAGGGTCCTGGGATCGAGCCCCGCATTGGGCTCTCTGCTCAGCGGGGAGCCTGCTTCCTCCTCTCTCTCTTGCCTGCTTCTCTGCCTACTTGTGATCTCTGTCTATCAAGTAAATTAAAAAAAAAATTAAAAAAAAAAACTGGGGACAAATGTGATACCTGCCAAATCAGTAAGTTTTTGCTGCCTAATGAAACAGGCCCAAATTTAGTAGCTTACAACACTGACAACTAATTTGTGCACAGTTCTACAGGTCACCACTTTGGACTGGGGTCAGCTGGGTGGTTCTGGTATCATCTAGCTCCCTCCTGCATTTTCAGTCAGTGACAGGTTGCCAGTGGTTGTGCTGGTATTCGGATGGTCTCAGGAGATAGCTTATTCCTGGTTCATGTTGTGTGTCTCCTCCAGTTAGCTATGCCAGACTTGTTTCAAGTAGGCGGCAGGTCCCAAGAGAGTCAAGCTCATGAGGCCCCTTGAGGCCTACTCTTGGACTGGATTGTGTTCCCCTAAATTCATATGTTAAAGCTGTAAATCCCCAGTGCAGCTACATTTGGAGATAGGAACTATAATGAAGCAATAAAGGTTAAATGAGGTCATGAAAGGATGCCTGGTGGCTCAGTTGGCTAAACATCTGCTTTTGGCTCAGGTTATGATCCTGGGCTCCTGGGATTGAGTCCTCTGTCAGACTACCTGCTCACTGGGGAGTCTTCTTCTCCCTCTGCCTACTGTTCTCTCTCTCTCTGATAAATAAATTTTAAAAGTCTTTAAAAAAAATAAATGAGGTCATGAAGGAAGGACTTTAATCTGATTGGACTGTGCTCCTTCTAAGAAGAAACAAAGACACCAGAGGTCTTCCTCTCTTCACAGGACCACAGAGGAGAGGATATATATGGGGACACAGTATGAAGGCACCTATCTGCAAGCCAGGAAGTGAGATCACATCAGAAACCAACCTGATGGCATCTTGACCTTGGACTTCAGTTCTCCAGAAGTGTGAGAAAATACATTTCTGTTGTTTGAGTCACCCAGTTGATGGTATTTTGTTATGACAGCCTGAGCAGACCAATACACTTGGAGTTGGTGGAATATCACTTCTACCATATTCTGTTGGCCAGAGTAAGACACTAGAGATGAGCAAAGGTTAGGAGATAGACTCCATACCCTGATGGGAGGCACTGCAAAGTCATAAATCAAAGGGGCCTGGGTATAAGAATAATACTCTACCCCATCTGCCACACACCATTTTTGTATGGATCACATTAATTTATGGATACAAAAGCACTTTCTCAGTGATGAAGCCCTATATAAGTGCTAACTATCCTCAGCATCTGGTCCTGCTTGGCAGCAGTTGCGACTGTTTCTTAACTGTGAGGTGACGAGGTGATGTAGATGTGTCTGGGTAGTACATTGCCTAATGAAGTAACCCTATAATTCCTATAACCAGCCAGAGAAGTAGCCATGGTTTGGGAAAGAAGACAGCATTTTCATAGCTTGAAAAGCCTGAAAATAAATATCTGAATGAGTATCCCAATCAATGATTTCAGGAACAGGAAGTTTGGTGGCTGGATGAATAGTAGAAAGGAAGGATGCAAATCAGATTGGCTTCAGTGAATTTAACCAGGCTCATCATCTCCTGAGAGACCAAGGGCCAAAGAAGGCTGCTGAGTCAGGGAGGCAGGTGCACGTGCAGACAGGCACGTGGTAGAGCATCAGACTCTCTCCCTATAAACAGTTGCTCCTGAGAGATTGCATCTGAGTTCATGAGCCCTCCTACACAATAGACTGATTGCCAAAGGAAGAGCACATCATCAGCTCCCTGGTTATCCTCTGTCCTTGCACAGAACTTCAAGCAGCAATCCATTGACAGCTGTGTAAAGTGAGCTAATTCTGTTGAGGTCAGTGGTTTGGCTGATGGGTGTTTCTGCTCCAAATGAGAACAGGTCGAACCATACAGGACAACCTGTCTCAGGATTCCTTCTCTGGTGAGAGTAGACATGGTGCTTTGGTTCTGGGCTGGAGGCATACTGGCTCCCAGGAAGTGAGTCTGTGTATCCCGAGAGGCCAAAGGGGTTGAGATCTCCTCAAAGACTCCCCCCTACAGCCCCTATCAAGCGCTGCTGCAGACTCTGACCTCTCCAGAGCTCTGCACCCTTGAGGAGTTAGGAGACAGACGTCACACTTTGCTGATGGCATCTCCTGTGTATTGTCTCAAGGAGGCAGAGATATTATTCTGGAACCAAGGGCTCAGTTGTTCAGGATTCTGAGCATGCTTAACACCTTCAGGTCACTCGCAATTCCTGAGATGTAATTAATTCATCAAAATAGCCTGGATGGTTCTTGCATGATCCAACACCAGTCTCCAAAACTATCATTGTTTGTATTACACAGTATTGCACTGAGACTATAAATGAGTACAGATTAAGACCCTATTTTCTCCTTCACCTGCGGTTTAGTTCATTACCTGATACCTAATAGGCGCACATCAAATAAATAAAAGGATGAATGAACTCAGTAAATATTTGTGGAAGCAATTAATTATTGAAAGGACACAACCAGGGCTTAAATTTATGATGTACGTGAAGCACTAAAAACATCTGTGTCTTCTTCATGTCTTGTCCCAAGGCCTATATAGGAGTTTGCACGTAATATGTACTCAGTAAATCATGTTGATTTGTGCTGAAGTTATAGATCCCTTCAATTAAATATTACATTGCAAAAATAAGACAGCTAAGTGCCCCCGCAAATGGGTAAAATTCTACCTTTCCTTTCTGAAAAGCTGTAGCTCTGTGCCCCTAGATACTGGAAAGAACGGTCTTCCTCCCTCCAAATACTCCCTGGTGCCTGTAGTCTTAATTATGCCAAGATCAGGGGTGACTGCACCCGTGTTCTTACCACGATCAATTGGGGGATGTCAGGCACTTCCTTTCAGACCTCTTATGGCTTTTGGGACCCTCATTAGACTGCATGTCCTGCTCTGTGGCTGTTTCTGTCTCTGTCTGCCCCTGCCCCCCAATATCTCCATCTAATTCCATCTAATTCCTGAGAATTGGCCTCAGTGTAAAAGAAACTCAGAATACGTTCAAGGGTGAAGATATGAACAGCTGCCTTCAATTAAAACACACCCTTCTGCAAACTCAGACGGAGACAGATTTCCTGCCGGGGACAGTGGGCCAAGGCTCAGAGGTGTTGAAACCATCCAGGGAACTTCCAGTGAGCTACCTGAGTCCTGCCCTAAATTCCCAGCATCATCCTGTCTGCAAAAGTTGTCCCAGGTGATGCCCCCCCGCAACTACATTTACATAGCTGGGGACAGGTTGAGTAAACCCTGTGGATGATGGGAATGAAGCTGCTTCCTTGTCTTTCTCTTAGATCAGAAGTGCAGGAAGAATGGTCACTACCCAGCCTTTAGAGATATTGTTGTTTACCGAGTGGTGTCCTGGAGGCACCCTAAACCATGCCTAGGCATTCCTGAAACCCACCATTGCATCTAACAACCAAGCTAAATGTCTCTTCATTTTCTGACTTGACCTCCCTCATTAGGAGATCTGGCAACACTATAAATGCATTCACTAAATAGTCCCTAAGTTTAGGGTACCTCCTTGACTATAAATATGGTGACACAGAATCCCCATCTCAGGGCCTAGACCTGTGGTTCTCTCTTTATCTCCTAGACCCTTCCCCCATGTCCTCCTGTCCTTGAGTTTTTGGAACAAGGACATAAGCCCAATTTTCTAGAATGCAGACTTCTTGGGATTCCCCTAGGGAATGGGGCCTCCACATTCCAGTTTCTCAAGAAGACCACAGCAGTAATGTCTCCAGGCCATCTCAAGCCATCATTCAGCAGGAAGAATAAAACAGGTGATATTACTGAGGCCTTCCTCTGGGCTGTGCAGTTTCTTCTGGACTTGGTTCATGCAAAAACACCACGCAGTGGAATTGTCCCTTCCACATCCTCACGAATAAAGCAGCCAGGGAGGGGAGATAACCCCACTGGAGTTCCGTTTCATGTGGCTCCTCAAGTCATAGCTGTGGCTTCAGGAGCACTGGAAGTCTGCAAAGAAAGAGCTGATCTAAGGGGGTTCATCAAGCTTGTGGATCTTTGAACAACCTGATCCCCAGAAGGGTTTCCAGGCAGCCGGGAGAATGGGAGCCAGGACCAGATGATAGAAGAGAGAGTGTTGCTCAGTGAACTGGAAAGGGCCAGCTTTGGAGGGATGGGGGGACAGAGAGCGAGGGGGAAGGAGGGGCAGAGGCTGGACCTTGGAGGGCAGGTGCTTTAAGGCACTTTTAATTTTAGGGCACTTTTAATCAGATTTTCTCATCAGAGAACACTAAACAGAGGAAGGAGATGCTCAGTATAGCTTTCCATTTGGAAATATTTTGAAATCTTTTTAAAAAGCCTTCAACTTAAAAAAAAAAGTTCATCCTATGGTGGGTTGGGGAACAGACCACAGTGGGGCAGGAGTGTAGAGAGATGGTGGGTGAGTAGACTGTGGGCTGGGCACAAGAGATGGGGGGAGGGTGTTGCTTTCGCTCTGTGGCAGGAAAGATGGAGAGAGATGTTCTGATTTGAAAACTTTTCTTAGAATTACAGAATAGACTGATGAACTGGGTGAAGGGAGGGAGCCAAGAATGACTTCCAGTTTTCTGGCTTGAGCGACTGGGAGGAGGAGATTGTGGATGGGCTGAGTGGCAAGTGCTCACAGGAGACTTGCTGGCAGGAGGGATGTGTCAACAGGGCTCAGTGCTGTTCAGAGGCTTCTAAGGGCTCGGTCTCCAGAGGGACAAAGTAATGGTCATACCTCAGTCACTTTAGGCTGAAGTTCACCTCTCCTTCCTCATCCAGTCGGGTGAAAAACATTAAACATAAAGCTTCATCTCGGTTTTAAACACACCTACAAACTCATACACATAATGTATGCTTTAAAAATAACTGGAGAGGCTCCTGGGTGGCTCAGTGGGTTAAAGCCTCTGCCTTCGGCTCAGGTCATGATCCCAGAGTCCTGGGATGGAGCCCCGCATCGGGCTTTCTGCTCAGCAGGGAGCTTGTTTCCCTTCCTCACTCTCTCTGCCTGCCTCTCTGCCTACTTGTGATCTCTATCAGAAAGATAAATAAAATCTTAAAAAAAAATAAAAATAACTGGAAGGGGACACCTGGGTGGCTCAGTCAGTTGAGCCACTGCCTTTGGCTTGGGTCATGATCCCAGAGTCCTGGGATCGAGTCCCACATGGGTCTCCTTGCTCAGTGGGGAGCCTGCTTCTCTCTCTCTCTCTGCCTGCCACTCTGCCCGCCTGTGCTCTCTCTCTCTCTTTCTCTCTGACAAAGAAATAAATGAAATCTTTGAAAAAATAAAAAAAAATAACTGGAAGAAAATACACTCAGGAGGTGCTTACTCTGGGTAGTGGGGTTATGAGAAGTTTTAATTTAGTATTTTCCAAAGGATTGGGGATGAATTTGTCTTAATAGCATGACAAGAAAAAAAAATCAGCAGAATGAAAACAGTCACTTTGAAGACTGCAACAATAAGACTGGGGTTGCATCCGGCTCACGATGTTCCCAGGAGCTGTGTTTTGGGGGAAGGAGTGCCATGACAGTTACCCAGGGGGAGACTCTTGAATCTTACAGGTAGATTGAGGCTTTGCCCAGCAGGTGGTAGGCAAAGAATATGCTAAGCAGAGGGAACAAACTATTAAATATCTCATTCTAACATTAGTAATGAGCCTCGATGTTTCTGTGGAGCAGAATCACCCCAGCTGTTGGCCAGATGATGACATGGTTTTGGTAACACCACACCATAAGGTGGGAGCCTTATCACACTTTATGATTCTCCTCCCTGGCTCCCACCTGACCATCAACACGGAACAGGTGGTACCTTTGTGTTTCACAGTAAACAATGAGCATTATATGAACTAGTTTTACAACCAGCTGCTCAAAATAGCAGAATACTCACAGAGTTTTAAAGCTGGGATATGGCCTCCATCCCATCATTTACAGAATAATAAACTGACATCAGATTGTCAAAGACTCGAGAACAAGTCAGGGAGACAACTGTGATGGAGTGTCTTGGAAAATTGTGTGGGAACTTCTTGCTGCCATTCTTTAGGGTATGAATCAGCAGTTATATATGTTGACTGGAACTGGAAAGAAATTAATGATCCAGGATATTGTAACTCAAGGAAAATCCCTTCAAAAAAAGCATGAGGAGGTCCAAGCTGGGCTCCATATTCCCTACTCAATGGACAGGTCAGTCGGTGGCTCCTCTCATGGACAGAGACCTTCAGTTTCTTCAACACGACTCTCTCTAGTTTTAGGGCTAGAAATATCTTCCTTATGGACAACGGTCTTGTTACACCTCTCAGAGAAAACCACTTCTTCATGGATCTTTTTTTATTGCATAAGGTTTTCTGACAACTCTGACATGATAATGACGGGTCCATGACTTTGTTGTCTGCTGTGCAGTTCGATTCGGAAGTAGGGTTGGATTCCTTGGTTTGAATATGTAGAAGGATCTCTTAGGTCCTCTGTCTTATTTATCAGGGTCTATAGCTGTTTCCATTTCTGTACAAATGGTCAGCTGTCCTCTGCTAGAGAAGGCTTGCGTCGTTTCCTTACATCCTGTCTCCTTAGTGACAATCTTCTCTCATTGTGAATGCTGATCTTCCCATATTCCAAATCTGCAGGACCATTTCTTGACAAGGTGGCTATCTACATGCTGTGCCTGCAGGATGCTGGGGAAGGCCCCTGTGCCTCCTGGCACCCCCTCTTCTAGGACTCTGAGCCTAGCAGGAATGCATGAACAATGGCTGGGTGGGGGAACTACAGAGAAGAGAGAAGAAGAATGATGCCTAATGGATGGCCCAGTTTATCAATGACAGAGTTTGCCTGGGGCAGTATCCCTGTTTCTAGTCTCAGGTACTTGAATGTTAACACTCAAATGGATCGCTTCTCGGCCTTTTGGCTGAGATCAAGTGTAGTATCTGTTCTTATCAGTTTAACACTCAAATGGTATAAAATATCTCTTGTCCCACTTTCTACTTGCCATGGAAATAAAATTGAGTTTATTCCAAGAAAGAATCTCCTACATTTCTATATAATTATAATAAAATGCTCCATGAATCAAATAGACTTTTAAAAAAGATCAGTTTCCTTTACTGTATCTATTAGGGCAGCATTTTTCATGTTAGTTTCTGATATCTGGCTGACCTGACTTAGCTAGGGAAAAATAATATTCTCTCTCTCTTTTCCTCATAAAAAGGGTCCTGTGGTCACCGGATATTACTATCCCACTCCTTTACCTATTCCTTTCTGATTAACCTTTTATTTAAAATTCTTTCTGCTCATTTTTATTATTTGTTTGAAGAGACCAACATTTTCCTCTGAGCATCTTGGGAAAGTTATTATTTTTTTAAAAGATTTTATATATTTATTTGACAGATGGAGATCACAAGTAGGCAGAGAGGCAGGCAGAGAGAGAGGGGGAAGCAGGCTCCCTGCTGAGCAGAGAGCCTGATGTGGGGCTAGATCCCAGGACTGGGATCATAACCTGAGCTGAAGGCAGAGGCTTTAACCCACTGAGCCACCCAAGCACCCCGGAAAAAATTTTTTTTAAAAGATTTTATTTATTTATTTGTCAGAGAGAAAGAGAGAAAGCACATGCAGGAGGAGTGGTAGACAGAAAAAGAAGCAGGCTTCCTGAGCCTAACACAGGACTTGATCCCAAGACCCTGGGATCATGACCCAAGTAGAAGGCAGATCTAACTAACTGAGCCATCCAGGTGTCCCTCAGGACAACTGTTTCTGACAAAGCTTTAGTCCGTGCTCCTGTTCATTATGTTTATAGTTCCTTTCTAATGATGTGGCAAAATCAGCCTTGCTGAGTTCACATTGTGTTTCGAAGCACAAGAAGCACTTCCCAGTGTTATACTGAAGTAGAATGTCCTAACTGCAGACATAAAATAGAGTCTCTGCTCTTGAAATGCAAATCACCATGGGATGAACAATGGACGTATGACCTTGAAGAGACTTTCAGGTGACCTGTGATATGAGTCACTGCTCAGCAAGGAGAGTCGCAGAAGTGCAAACTACCCTGTGTATAGAATTATCATGGTTATGAAAGCATTTAGCTAACACACAACTGGATTTTTGTCCCTTTTTTCCCCGTATCATTTAGAAGCAAAGTATTAAAATTTCTTTAATGGTTTCCAAACTTGTCGGTGAAATTTCATTTGTAAGGGGGTTTAAAGAAAGCAAAAGTCTCTAATCTAACTAACTCCAAATTTAAGTCAACACTTTCCCTTGATTTACTATAAATTATCTTGAGGTTTAAAAAATTTAAATCTGTATACATGGTATGCGAATGTAATGATTCATCTGTAAAGCATATAAATCCCAGCAAGGCACTTTGTCACATTATCTCATCTTACCCATGATCTTTTCATCCCACCAATTTTGCTCGGTTTCTGATTTCACTGAGTTGGGATTAAATCAGTGCATTCCTCCCACTGCATAATTAGCACTGCTTTAAAACTCTGTAATTACAAACCTCAGCTGCAGATTGTGTATTGCACTCGCTGTCATACCTGCCATTAGCATGGTTTTCAATTCTTCCAGAACAGTGAGGTAGAGATGTCAGATGATTAACTTCCACTGCTATATATGTCTGCTGTGGGTTACCTGCAGCAATTATAGACTTGGATGCGATCCCAAACAAGATACAGAACCTGGGAAAATGCCAATGTTTTGTGAATCGAAAGAATTTTTAAGAAAAAATGTTTTTGAAACAATAAAACCATAAATGAAAGAGTTAGTGTAAAATTTTAAAATTACACAATTGCAGGCTTGATCTTACAAATGGGTACAGTTCTAATCCATTGGTCCTCCTGGGAGGGGAAAAGTATTCTGGATAGTTATCCACCCTAATTTTGATTACTTTCTACAAGGTGGAATCAAAATGCCTTACGAAGGTGTTCCAAAGCCTTATTTGGTAGCTTCTGTCCCCTTTACTCCTGGTGATCTGCCAGCCTGCAGTCCCCTCCTTACCATGAACTTCTCCAGTACATTGTCCTCTCCCTCTTCCCTCTTCTTCATCAGAGTCTAGAGATGGGAGGTCCACTTAAAGCTAAATATAGTCTTCCTCATCTAGAAAGCTCACACTGATGAGACTCTGGTCTCACATTCCCAGTTCTAAATACACAACAGAAAAAAATCTTTTCATGATGAAAAAACAAACTCATATATGTTATCTTTTAATGTAAGGTGTTCATAATCCTCATATGAACAATTTCCTTTGGACTAACCTGATTGGAGCTTCTGAATGTATTACATAGAAAGCGGCAGGTTTTTGTTTCTCTCAAATTGTGTGTACACACACACACACTCTGACCACTACAATTTCCTTGCTCTGTATTTCTGGATGGTTATAAATGAACTGAATTGTGGGAATGATCCCAGTGGCCCTTAACAACTACAATAACTCTCTTGTAATTTGCTGAAAGCAAGTGGTATTAATTTACTCCTTTACTTGAAGTTCATAACAAAAGCAAACAGGTAGATTTTTGTTCAGAATCTTTAGATTAGTACATCTAAAGGCTTTGAAACCAGATAAATGCATAAGTCAGACTAAAGAAATAAGCTTTTGAAGCAAAGGGGTGGGAAAAGAAGCCAGCTTTGCACAAACTAAGAGTTCAGTCCGGCTGTTTGAGTAAGTATTTTCAGACAATTATTAGTGAGGCCAACGAGGGATACTAAAATGAATTATTACTGGCATTATGAGTTACTTTACTGTATGAAGAGATGCTGAAGTAATAAAGAGAATTTAGTACTGCTCCCTCCCTTCTTCAAATTTAGTTAGTACATAGAGATATTGGGGCCAACTGCTTCCAGCCTGGGTGTTACTAGTTTTCAGAAATGTTCTCCTCCCTGTAGCTTTATGTTGTTTATGAGTAGCTGTTATGTTGTGTGGCAAATGATTAACTCTGTCACTTTGAATTTTGTATGTCTGCTTTTAAGTATGATGGACTTCAGTCTTGCAATGGAAAAAATACAAAAGTCACCTTAAGTTTAACAGTGTAACAATTTTAATAGTCCACACTAAAATAGGCAGTACAGTTTTGTAGTTCAACATTAAAAGCCATCTTGTCTTACTTAAAATGCTTCTACCTAAGTTTTCTGCCCTCTTTCATGTAAGGTCTGAGACTACCGTAGTACATCTAAGAAGTACATCTAAAGTGCATTTCTCTGGCATTAATTTGCTTTCCAATAGCAAGTCCTGAATCAGAGCAGGGCTTCCTGGCTTCCTCCTTTGAGGGGCTGTGCAGTCCCAGTTGGGCTACCAACTCAGAGAAGTACCCTTCTCACTCCCCAGGTGGCCCAAGGGGTGGAGGTCACGGGAGAACTTTTGGAAAAAAATAATTATGCCAACTTCCTGGGTGGCAGGTATCTTCTCTTACCACAGAAATACTCAATGCCTCCTTGGCTCATGAAATATTGACAACTCGGTCGATTTCCGGGAAAAGAAAATCGGGAAGGCCTTGTTTGAATTCTCTGAAGTTGGCAGGATGAGACACCAAGTATTGGGTTGAGCCAGAACTCTGTGGTTTAGAACTGGGGTTGGGGAGGAGTGGTGGGAAGAGACACAGTCCCGGAAGCGCTCTATTGTGTGTCCTCCTGCGGGTCACCCGTGAAGCCCGCCTCCTCCGGGGACCTGACTCCTTCGGGGAGCAGAGTAGCTCGCACTTTCCTCTTCTCTTTAAAGCGGCCCGAGCGTGAGATCTTCAAATTGCGGCGGCTGCTGCCCGATTTCTCTCCGCACAGCTTGTCTGGCTTGTGGGGGTCGCCGACCCCCCCGAGGAGATTGGGGTGCTGATTCTCCCGGGAGCTACTAGTCCAGTCCGGGCTGGGCGGTGCGGGCTCCCCCGGGGCAGCTTGCGTGGGAGGCTGCACCCCTACCGCGGCTTCCTTGCTTTTCTTCCTGCTGTTGGTCAGCGATTTCCACCAGGGCCCCGAGCTGCCCGTGCCGCTGCTGTCAGCCATGGCCACCCCGCCGAAGGGCCCGTAGGTGGGGAAGGGCCCGCTCTCCTGGTGGGGCCGACAGTCTGCGGGGTGGGGAGCCTAGGCAGCGGCCTGTGCAGGGGGAAGCAAAGAGAACTCGGTTACCGGGTTGGTCTAAGTCACGTGCCCCCAGCCGCACTTCCTCCGAGTGCCCCGCCCCGCAGGCGACCTGCCGGGGTCTGAGAGCCCGCAGCCGAGCGCCGGGAGCTGCGCCACCCTCCCAGTGTCCCGCTGCACCCTCGAGGACGAAGGCGGACCGGTGGCCTCCAGGGCGCCACCGTCTGGTCTCCAGACAGCTTGGCACGCCCCCGCCTCATCCCTGGCCTGGCCTCCCGGGCGGGTGCGGTGGTCCCCGCTCCCGGGGCGCCCCAGGGGAAGTTCCCGGGCCTCTGAATGAACCCGGCTCGAGAGGGAAGCTGGCCTTGTCCTGTCACCTTGACTGTAGAGGGATGCCCAAAGGTGACCCACTTGGCCCAGAGGGGTCTCCTCTTGAATGAGCACCTGGGAGGAGGGCGCCCGGGAGCGAGCGCATCCCCGCTATAGGTGAGCACTGAATATCAGACTCCTGTCAACAGCTCCGAAATTTCCCTCAAAGGCTTTTTTCCCCATAGACTTCTGTCACAGGATCTTTTTCAATGTGGTATGTCAGGGGGAACTGACATGCCAGTGAGAGCGAGGGGGCAAGCTCAGGGTGTTGTGTTTCTCTTAAATTCTGCTTTAGAACTTCTGCCTTGCCGCTTTCAGAGAAGCATGTCTAGACTTAACTTCCCTTGAAAACCGCCATCCCACGCTTCCTTCTATTCCCCAGAGACCAATCTTATGTCTCTTGGAAGCCACCCCCAGCGGGTGGTTGAGATGAGACCAAGCGGCACACGTCCTTGTCTCTTAGTTCTTTATTAAAATATGCGCCGAGCCTGTTTGTACCAGGCAACCCCACTTTTGAGAGATACAAATTAAAAATTGCTGAGGGGGTGAGGGCGTGGCGGTGGTGTGTGTGTGTGTGTGTGTATGTGTATTCCCGCCCCCCCACCCCCCGCCGCAATTCCTCCCTCCAGAGAAAAACCTGCTGTGTGCAACCAGGAGCTCCAAACCGTTGTGCTTCTCCCCAGCTTTATAAAAACAGCGCACTGCGGAGCGAAAAGGCTGCCTATTGCTACTGAAGGTGCTCATAAGGGCAGCGAGAGTCCTGGGAGCACTTCTGTGCAGGGTCTACAGGTATTAACTCCACGAATGCGCGGGATTCGCTGGTGTCGCGGAGCATTTCCAGGTTTCTTCCGGGCTCCTTCCCAGCCCACGCGCCTGGAGCTCCCGGGATTTGCCCGCGCGTCGGGGGGAGAAACTTTTAACGGTGTTTGTTGTTGGAGGCTGGGCTCCTGGAACCGCTGGGGAAGTTTGAGCGCCTACGCAAGGCGGCGCGGCGGCCTCGGAGGCAGAGACCTGGGCCCCGGCTCCTCCCCAGGACGCCCCGAGGACACACTCGAGGTGCGCCTTGAAAACAATAGAAGATAAAACCACCTAAAGTTCTTCCAGTAAAAAGGCACCCACTCCTTCCCCACTCCCCCTCCCCGACACAGTTTGCAGTTGGGTTTGCAAACATCCTGCTCCCTCTATTGTACAGATCGGAGAAACACCCCCAACTTATTCATTGGTGGTGGTGGTGGGGTGTCCGGATGGCTACCTTCGATCTTCCACTCTACATTCTCTTTTCCACGACCTACTGTGTGCGCGGAAACGCTATGCACTAATTGTGCAAGGAAAAGACTGCACATTGCGCGGAGAGTTGCGGCTCGCAATTTCTCCCCAGAAGCTGGGGGGAGCACCCCAGGTTGACACCCCGGAATGGGCTCTGTCTTGGCGGACGCAGAATCACCCTAGTCGCTCACCTGTTCGGGCTTCCCAGGATCCCACGACTCCGCGTCGCCCTCACCTCCAAGAGAACGGAGGGGGTGCTCTTGGGACAAGCTGGAAGCCGGGCGCAGCGTCCCTCCCGCGCAGTCTTGAGGAGGTCGGGCTTCTTTCTGGAAGGTGTGTCAGCCGAAATCTCTGCAGTCCAGCTAAACCGATTGCTGCTGCTGCTGCTGCTGCTGCTGCTGCTGCTGCTGCTGCTGCTGCTGCTGGTGGTCTTCCCGGGCGCCTCCAACTTCGGCCCGCCGCAGCGGTGGCTGCAGTTCTGGGCCCGCGGCGCGTTCGGCTCCAGCCGGAGGGCGCCCGGCGAACAGGTGCCAGGCTCACTGCCCCAGGTGAATGCCCACGCAGGCTCTCCGGGTCGGTACGCCTGTCATTCTCCCGCGCGTCCCTCTTCCCTGCTAGCGCCGCCGGGCAGCCGCGGGAAGATCGGCTGCTCACTCTGGTGCATTGAACCTGCTTACACGTCGGTCCTCTGCACGGGAAAAGACCTCTATCTGCCCACCTGCTGGTTATTCGCCAAGTGATTCGAGAAACCTGAACTCCGGGGTCAGAGGGGAAAAAGGAGAAGGGGGGGGGGTGGAAACCACGAACAACAAACAACCAAGGAGGCGGCCACAGCTGCCACAGGTGCAGGTAGGAACTTGGCGTTCCCGCCCTCCCGGAGACGAGATTGGATCTGGTCCCGTACGTGACGCCGGCCTGGGGTGTCTGATTGGAGAAACGCCGCTCGGTGCGGCTGGCCGGCGGGACTCCTTCTCAAAGAAGAAACGCTAGAGGAGATCGTAGACCGAGAGTCCGAGGCTGTACGTAGGTGGGTTCCGCTGCGTAAATGTAAATGTCGCCCCAGCTGTCCCTCTGCCCCTGCCCTGACTTCTTTATTTCCCCTTCCTCTCCGGTCCCTAGCCATGGCCACTCAACCCCCAGGATTCCGGTTTTGTAATTCGCAGGAGCTGTTTCATACCCAGGCGAAATGTTGCCGAGTTGCAGGCACTCTTGGTTGAAAGGCGTAATGTTAGCAAATTCTCGCTGTTAACAAGGCGCTGTTTCCAGCGTTTTCTGGGGATTAACTCGTTTGGTTCTCACAGGAGATCTAGGACGTAGGTGCTATTATTTTCCTCACTTGACAGGCGAGAAGACCCTAGAGCCGAAAGCACAATGGTTGTTCAGAGTTGCACGCCTGGTTAGCAGAGCCGGCTTTGAACCCAGGAGGTCTGATCCAGCTCCCACCGTCTTCTCTAGCGCCCGAGATCGCACCTTGTCAATCTTGGGCTCTTAAAGCGACCGAGTGAGGATGTGACTTTCCTTTCCTCCGGTCTGGAAGTCCAGTGGATAGGCACTCCACCTGGGGAGCACAAATCCAGCCCTGAGCCCCTAGAGGAAGTGAGCCAGTGGATTTCTACAAGGATTCAGGGGGCTTTTTGCTCCTGGGAACATCTGTGTACTTTTTATTGGTTGGGCAGAAAGGCATTGACATAAGTCCTTTTCACTAATGAAAGCAGAGGTACTACCTGCTTTATCTTCCAGGATGTTCTTCCTTTTCAAAGCCCTATTTTGATGTTCCTTCAGGTCATGAGTAACTCCTCTGAAGGAGTGGGTATAGAGCAACTGACATCTGAGCATCTTTCTGAAGCATAAAAATAGTGAAAGGCATGACGACTACCTCAAATAACTTACAACCTAAATTAGTGGAAAGAAATTTTTATTGAGTATTTCAATGCCCGAACTAGGATAAAATAGGAATACTTCATATCATTAATTCTTAATTTAACATTCTTGGATTTTTATAAAAATATTTTATTTTTTTATAACCATATAATGAATTATTAGCCCCAGGGGTACAGGTCTGTGAATTGCCAGGTTTACACACTTCACAGCACTCATCATAGCACATACCCTCCCCAATGTCCATAACCCCACCACCCTCTCCCATTTTTAAGTGATAGGCACAGCAGTGTTTATTTGAAAGTGAGGCAACTTCACACATTTATTGTGATTAGTTTTAGAGAATAAACTTTCAGTCAGAGCATGAGGATAGGAAAAGATGCAGGCCACCCTCTGGGAGGGGAGGACAGGACAACTCATTCTAGTGCCATCCCATCACAGATAAAGACACCAGATCAAGGAGGAAGGCTTAAAAAGGAGGTACTTCCACAGCCTTCCTTGTAACTAGGCATGCCCGTAGATCCAGTTCTGGGGCCATATGGAAGACTTTTGGAATTGTTTCTTCCCTGGATAAAGGACAGAGCCTTCTGAGAGAAGACTATCTTTTGTTATACCCTTGATTCTTACATTTAAGCATAGCATGAGGATGTGATGTCTGGTGTTTCAGCAGCCATTTTGCAACAGTGAGGCAATAGGCATGGGAATAAAGCCAGCATGCTAAGGAGGATAGCATGGGAGTATGGGAAATGTCCCGGTCTTGATGATACTGAGAAGCTCCTGAAAGAACCTTGGAACCATCTACCTCCAGACAACTGGTTGAGTGAGGTAATATACATTCCTATGATTTAGGCACAGATTTAAATACAGTTTCCTGTTACTAGCAGCCAAAAAGTGTTCCTCCTTGATATAGTCTATTAGAGTTAGAGAAAAAAAAAATTATGTTGTTCAAAGGAAAAAAAGAGAATATTGTCACTTTTTTTTTTCTCTGACCGATCTGTAAAGTTCTTCATGGAAGGAAGATTTAGTGAAATGTTTAAGTGATGGGAAAATTTATAGAGTCAGAGAATACATCTGTAAAATAAGTCACTGTGATTGAAAAGTTGATTTATCTATCCAGTGACTAGTGGGTGACTTTTAATTTTATAGAATTTATAAATATGCTTAAATTGGTCAATGCTTACTTTTCTTAATATTTTATCTTGTCATTTTTTATTTTTCAAAATGTGTTGATGGTTTGAGTAAGGACATTTCCTCCTTTCCTCTCTCTTTCTAATTAAATTGCTTCTTTCTCAGGTGCACCTTTAAGTGCAGTAATGATAATATTAAAGGTGAAAGAGAATGAATTCCTAGAGGGCAATATTTGCATACTAGAAATTAAAATAAGAACTTTCAAGGTTAAACCTGGCCTTGTAATCCTAGCAAACCTGGCCTTGCTTTGGAGGCTGGGAAATTGATTATTTTCCCTTAAAGCATTCATAGTGGGACCTGAGTAATGGAAAACCCACAATGAGAAAATTTAAGAAGTACAGCTAATCAAAATGCAGAAAATAAAGGTCATTTACATTCATTTCACCCAGGGCTAACCATGGTTAAGGTCTATGCTTTTTGCCCCTATTTTTACATTTACTCTTTTAATCTTTTCCCTTTCCTCCCTTCCTTCATTCCTTTATTTTTTTGAGGATTTATGTATTTGAGAGAGAGAGTGAGAGAGGATCAGGGGAGGGGCAGAGGGAGAGAGAGAGAATCACAAGCAGACTTCCTGCTGGGTGCAAAGCCTGTCGCCTCTGTAGGGCTCCATCTCACCACCCTGAAATCATGACCTGAGGCGAAATCAAGAGTTGGACGCTTAGCAGACCCACACGGCCCCCCTTCATTCCTTTCTCTAATGGATGCTTCCATTCTTTGAAAATTAGATGCTCTTCTTTCTCCAGCTCCTTTAGGTATAAGATTAGCTTGTGTTTTGAGACTTTATCTAATTTTTTGAGAAAGACTTGTATTACTATGTACTTCTCTCTTAGGACCACCTTTGCTGTGTCCCAAAGGTCTTGAACAGTTGTGTTTTCATTTTTTGTTTGTTTGTTTCCAAAAAATTTTTAAATTCTTTAATTTCCTGGTTGACCCATTCCTTCTTTCTTTAGTAGGATTCTCTTTAACCTCCAAGTGTTTGCTTTCTTTCCAAATTTCCTCTTGTGATTGAGTTCAAGTTTCAAAGCATTGTGGTCTGAAAATATGCAGGGAATAATCCAAGTCTTTTGGTACCAGTTGAGACCTGATTTGTGACCCAGTATGTGATCTGTTCTGGAGAATGTTCCATGTGCTCTAGGGAAGAATGTGTATTCTGTTGCTTTAGGATGAAATGCTCTCTGGTCCAGTGTGTCATTCAAAGACCTTGTTTCCTTGTTGATCTTCTGCTTAGATGATTGGTCCATTGCTGTGAGTGGGGTTGAAGTCCCCTACTATTATTACCAATGTATTTCTTTAATTTTGCTATTAACTGGTTGCTCCCAAGTTAGGAGCATAAATATTTATAATTGTTAGATCTTGTTGGATATACCCTTTAAGTATGATTCAGTATCCCTCTTCATCACTTACTACAGTCTTTAGTTTAAAATCTAATTTGTCTGATGTGAGGATTGCTACTCCAGCTGTAGTGACCTGAAGATGCATGTGCACCCCAATGTTTATAGCAGCAATGCTATAAATACACAATAGCCAAACTGTGGAAAGAGCCCAGATGTCCATCGACAGATGGATATACAATGGAATATTACTCAGCCATCAGAAAGGATGAATGCTTATCATTTACATCAACGTGGGTGGAGCTGGAGGGTGTGATGCCGAATGAAATAAAGACAATTATCATATGGTTCCACTCATATGTGGAATATAAGAAACAGTGGAGAGGATCATAGGGGAAGGGAGGGAAAACTGAATGGGAAGAAATCAGAGAGGGAGACAAACCTTGAGAGACTCTTTATAGGGTTGCTGGAGGGGAGGTGGGTAGAGGGATGGGGTAATTGGTGATGGGCATTAAGGAGGGCACCTGATGTGATAAGCACTGGGTATTATATGCAACTGATGAATGATTGAACACTACACCTGAAACTAATGATTTACTATATGTTGGCTAATTGAATTTAAATGAAAAAAATAAAGTTAAGTCTTCTGAGTATCTAAAACAATTTTAAAAAAAGGAAAAGAAAAGTAGATGCTCATCTCCCATGGCCTGTGCCTTTCTAGTTACCAGTGTCCTGGTAGTTTGATATTCCCTTTCTGTGTTTTCACATCAGTGTTGGTGGATTTAGTATATAAACTTCAGAGAGTGGGCATTACATCCGCCTGAAACTGGGATCCACTTGTTATAGCCTTCCATCCTGTACCTTGTCAGGTTAACATGAAGGCATATATAGAAGAAAACAAATTGTGAGTCAAAATCACCTTGGTTTTATACTTGACCCAAGCAAGGCTGATTGGTACCTGACCCCTCTGAAATTCAAGCAACGCCAGCTGACTCTTCCTAACTTCCCATTCTTCCTCCTACTTGACAATCTTGTTTCTCTGTATTCTTGGATATTATTGTATGCTCCTCATTTTCCTTAAAAAACTGTTTGTATGGGGGCACCTGGGTGGCTCAGTGGGTTAAAGCCTCTGCCTTCAGCTCAGGTCATGGTCTCAGGGTCCTGGGATCGAGCCCCGCATCGGGCTCTCTGCTCTGTAGGGAGCCTGTTTCCTCCTCTCTCTCTCTGCCTGCCTCTCTGCCTACTTGTAATCTCTGTCAAATAAATAAATAAAAATATTTCTTAAACTGTTTGTATGAAGACTGAAGGCCTAAAGCAAGCAAAACTTACTCTAGAAAGGACTTTCCAGATTTTAGGGGTGCTAGTGGATGGGACGATTTTACACTAAGTTCATGGCTTGAGGAGTTTGGGGCAATGAAATCAAGAGATCTATGTACACACTTGCCCTTGGTCACACCCTCTGGGGACAAATCCACTCATTATTCCCCAACCCCCTAACAGATCTTTTCTGTTCTAAAGCAACTTAATTATCCGTGCAGACCTGTGGAGGGTAGGAAACGTAGGTAGAGCTTACTTCTAAGTTGTTTAAACCCTGAGGTTGTGGCCCTTCGGGTAAAAAACAGGAGGATTGCTCTTCTTTGGGTGAGCCCTATGCTTCTGATTCCGTCCCTCTTTTTCCATGAGGCTATCAAAACCTGAAGCTAATCTGGTGCCCAATTGTTTTCAGCTGGGGAGTTCATCTAACCAACAGCCTGCCACCGACAGGAATGGGTGTGTTTTAAATATATTGTAAATTGTTTGCTTGGTGTTTGTCCCCCACGATTAGATAACAATTTTCTTATTTATTTATTGTCTGACTCCCTCACTAGAGAATGAATTCCATTTTATTTAATGACCATTTAATGATCATAATAATGATCAGAGCACTTCCTGTGTATGAGGTATAGTTCTGTTTTTGTTTTTAAAGATTCTATTTATTTATTTGTCAGAGAGAGTGAGCACAGGCAGACAGAGTGGCAGGCAGAGGCAGAGGGAGAAGCAGGCTCCCTGCCGAGCAAGGAGCCCCATGCGGGACTCGATCCCAAGATGCTGGGATCATGACCTGAGCCGAAGGCAGCCGCCCAACCAACCGAGCCACCTAGGTGTCCCGGTATAGTTCTGTTTTATAAATATCAACTCATTTAATCCTAAAAGCTCATGGGAAATAGGCACTGTTATTATTCGTTATTATTATAGATGAGGTAACTGAGACACTAAGAACTTCCGTTACTTGCCCAGGGTCACCTGGCTGGTAAGTATCAGAGCCAGCATTTGACCCTGGGGAAACTGGCTTGAGAGTCCAGGGACCTCACTAATCCCTGGGCTGTGTGTCTCTCCATGAGCGCTAAGATATGTCATTAATCAGTCTTCAGGATGGGACATGCTGCCATGCTGTAACCGTTTTTTTTTGTTTTTTTTTAAAGATTTTATTTATTTATTTGACAGATCACAAGTAGGCAGAGAGGCAGGCAGAGAGAGAGGAAGGGAAGCAGGATCCCTGCTGAGCAGAGAGCCCGATGCGGGGCTCGATCCCAGGACCCTGAGATCATGACCTCAGCCAAAGGCAGAGGCTTAACCCACTGAGCCACCCAGGCGCCCCTGTAACCGTTCTTAATAGTGTTGAATGAGTGACCATCAAATGCATTAATATAAATGCTTCGTAGGTTATAATATGACTGACTTAAAAAATAAATGTAATGACAATGGCAATGTAATAAAATTTCAGTCTGTTATTGCATACCATTATAGCCTGATTTTAATTCTGAGTTGTATTGTAAGTGGACCAAATTATCTGATAGATTTTTGCTGTTCTGGTTACAAAATTGGAAAAATACTATCATGTTACAGTGCTTTGAAGGAGATTCGTGAGGTGGTTGGACAGGAATGGGGCAGAATAATGTAATACCAGAGGATGGCTGCTGAGATTTTATTAAATATTGTAGTTAGGGAATAAATGAATGATCTGGAGGACATGACATCGTGACACAAGCAAGACTCCCCAGCACATCCTGACTCAGGAAACAAAGGTAATTCAACTTTATTGTTTGTTAGAAAATCATCAGTGTAAATAGAATGATGTGTCACCATCCAAGGTAATGTTCTCCGGCTGGTCACCTGGTTCTAGGTCATGGCTGGGGTAAACTGCTATCGGCTGTTGTTAATTTCTCTTTTCAAGGGGTTGGTTGGGTTATGCTCAAAATGCCAGGTTATATTTTTTCTTTTGTGGTCTGTGTGTCAGCTCAGTGTGTCACATGCCTACAGGTAGAAGGTGGGTATCTGATGGAAGGGTAACATGAGGCAGGAAGGGAATCTTTTGGCTTCCCCATCTGCATCCAGGCCAGTGTCAAACTTACACTGTTAGAAATCTGTAAGAAATACCTACTTTTATCAGTGTCAGGCTGTCAGGGGAGGTCACCAAAGTTTTGGGACTCTGCTTTCCACTCTGCTTAATGCTAACACAGGTAAATCTCACACTGTACATTCATAGTGAATGTTTAGATTTATCCATTGGATGTAATTTCGTTTACGTGGGGGGAGAAATTGTTTGAACTGCAGCCCTGAAGCTTTTATAACAATGGTAAGTTTAAAATTCTTACAGTGGACTTTTCACTTTACCGTGTGCTTATTCAAAAATGGATAGTATTCTTTTCACTTTTTTTAATGGCAGAAGAACCCTGAGAGATAGCTACTTTAAGCCCAACAGTTTATCGTAGAAAGCTGGAGCAATTTGCTCAAGGTCATGAGACTTTAAGGGGGGGGTTATTTTGATCTGGTTTTAGTTATTCTTCCCCTAATACAGCGTTTTGCTCATATGGCTGTTTGAATCTCATATTGCCTTTTAATTAATCATTAGATCAGTAAACATTTGTTGGTTTCAGACTATTACATCAAAAGAGATTGTCATACTTTAAAAAAATTCTGATGAGGTCAGTGTTTTCTAAGTTTCCCACTTGGAACAATGCTAAATCATATGTGGCTGTTTAAATATTAAAGCCCTATGGAATCAGAGCACTCAAAGCTCAAATTAACGCTGGGAATTGTAATTACATACATTTCTTGTGAAAAGACTTGATGGTCGGTTTGAATTACTAGCTGTGTGGCTTTGGGAAAATTACTTAATATCTTTAGGCTCTGGTTTCCTTAAATGTAAAGTGGGGTTAATACTATCTACTTCTCTGGGTAGTTGCCAAGACCAAAGTAGACAATACATTTATTAAAGTCCCTAGCACAGTGCCTAACACATAATAGGCACTCAGCAAATGTTAGTTTCTCCTTGACTAATTTCTTTCACTGGCTGTGTGGGAAAATTATGTGAACAAACTGTATAAATCAATCACTTCCAAGGGCTTTTTGAAAATAGTGAGAGTCTTAAGAGAGCATTGTCGTTGTTGTTGGTTGGGGTCAAATTATTTTTCCCCAAGAATATGATGGTTAAAATTTACTGGAGGGTATTTAATACACAACTATTTGCAATGAATCTAACTTTTTTCAGGAACACACTTAATGATGAAATCAAATCAAGCAAAAGTTTTCTGTGTGTGTTTCAAGAACATTTTTTATCTGGTCTGTACTGAAATTGCATTACCTGCAGTTAAAGGAGGAAGTGTGCTCAGTTAAGCTTGGAAGCAGTGTTACCAGAAAAGGATTAACAAATCATAAGACAAAATCCTTAGAAGGAAGGTCACTAGCAGACTGTGGCTAGGGCACAAGCCAAGGAATAAGTTTCACATGTGCTGCCCCATTAGTTCCTGGAATCTTGATGTACAACCTGCACCAGCGAATCCTGCCCGGAGGAAGGAAAGAACGAGAGCATCGTGTTCTCTGCTGTGTTGGACAACATGGCACTACTTCTCGCTTTCAAAAATTAGCTTTTATTTTAATTTTTTAAAAAGATTTCATTATTTATTTGACACAGAGAGAGAGAGAGCGCGAGCGATAGCAAGAGAGAGCCCACAAGCGGGGGCAGTGGGGGGAGTGGCAGGCAGAGGGAGAAGCAGGCTCCCTGCTGAGCAGGGAGCCAGACCCTGGCCTCAATCCCAGGACATGGGGATTGTGACCTGAGCTGAAGGCTGTTACTTAACTGACTGAGCCACCCAGGGACCCCTAGCTTTTATTTTATTAAAGTAGTATATGCACAGGTAGGTTAAAAGCCCAATGTTATTAAAGGCTTATAGCCAATTATTAGAGCTTCTGTGGTCCCTTGTGCAGCCACTTCCAACAACTTTGGTTTTTCATTCCTGACACTAACATATCTCTGTATTTCTAAGTAATATGTGTATGGTGCTCTCTTTTGACTTAGCAATATTAGACGTTCTCTGTTAAACAATTTCCAACGATTGTATTTGAGGACTTGGTTCTCTTATACTGTGCCTTCTGCTTCCCTCTCCCATTTTCCCACCAGAGTCATGTTACAGCCTTTGTTCAGCTGACCGTTCCCTGTTTGTACTATTGTGCCTGTATAAATATTGTTCTGACTAAGCATTATAGGGTACAGATCACTGTATTTGCTTTCTTACTTTTGTCTTTCCCTGAAGCTAATAAGGGCCCTCTTCCTCCCTTTGATTTGGTCCTCTTTCTAGTTCTTTCTTATGCCTTCCAGTGGCTTCTTGGTACACTTTCCTACAAGTCCAATCAAATCAATATATATTTGTTCCCTTTCAGTTTTCCCCCAAATATGGCTCCTGGACACCTCCTTCTCCTTCCAGATGGACTGATCTCTCTCTCTGGCCTGCTGCACATCCTTCTCCTAGGAATGTCTTGAGTTGGATTCCCCATTTCCTGGATTTTGAGCCCCTTTCTTTCTTGTTGGACTTCCTGGTTTTCAGGACGGTCAGCTGGTACTGCAGCAGGAGGCATGGTGGTGGCGGCCCTCAGTATGGCTAGCTCTTCTGTCATGTGGTTCCAGTCTGGTCTCTTCATCCTCTGTGCCTTGCACACAGCTACTCCCCTGGGACCTCCTTTTACCCTTATTCTAGAGAGTTCCTTTGTGCAAAGACACAAAGTGAAACTTGCCTTACCCTCTGTGCTATAATTAACTCAAAATGGATCATGGATTTAAAAAAAAAAAATTTATTTATTTGACAGAGAGAGAACTGTAGGCAGAGTGGCAGGGAGAGGGAGAAGCAGGGTCTCTGCTGAGCAGGGATCCCAACATGGGACTTGATCCCAGGATCCTGGAATCATGACCTGAACAGAAGGCAGCCGCCCAACTGACTGAGCCACCCAGGCATCCCTGGATCATGGATTTTAAATGTAAATGTAAATGTAAACATAAAGCTATACAACTTTTAGAATAAAATATCGAACCTCTTTGCAGCGTAGGACAAGTGAAGGATTCTTAGACATAGCTAACATATGGTCCATAAAATAAAAAATTACTAAATTGGACTTCAAAACTAAAAAAACCCTTTTGCTCTGAAAAAGACTGTTAAGAGGAACTGAAGATAAACTATAGATGGGGAGAAAATATTTGCAAACCAACTATCTGACAAAGGCCTTACACTTACAATATATAAAGGGCTCTCAAAATTCAATAGTAAAAAATCAATTACAAAATGGGCAATGGGGTGTCTGGGTGCTCAGCTGGTTTAGCATCTGACTCTTCGTTTTGGCTCAGGTTATGATCTCAGAGTTGGGAGACTGATCCCATGTTGGGCTCTGAGCTAGGTGTAGAGCCTGCATAAGAGTCTCTCTCTCTCCCTCTCCTACTCCCCAACCCCACATGCACTCTATCTCTAAAATAAATAAAAAATAAATAAAATGGTCAAGGGACATTAATGGATGTTTCACTAAACTGGAGATATAGGTGACAAATGAGCACATGAAAAGATGCACAGTGTCACTAACCATTAGTGAAATGCAAATTAGAACCACAGTGAGATATTAATAGGCACTTATCAGAATGGCTAAAATAGAAAATAATGGCAGCACCAAATGCTGGTGAGAATGTAGAGAAATGGAATCACTTTTCTTTTTGCATGTTTATAGCAGCTTTATGGGGAATAGCCAAAAAACTGGAAACAACCCAAACGTCCATCAATCGCGAAATGTGTAAACAACCTGTATTCTCTCCAGTTACAGACTACTGCTTAACAAGAGAAGGAAGTGAACTCTTATTTTTTTAAAAAAGATTTTATTTGTCAGAGAGAGAGACAGAACAAGCAGGGGGCGTGGCAGGCAGGGGAAGAAGCAGGCTCCCTGCTCACGAGGGAGCCCGATATGGGACTCAATCCCAGAACCCTGAGCAGATGCTTAACTGATTGAGCCACCTGGGCACCCTGAAATGAGCTCTTGGTACATGCTACAACTTGGACAAATCTCAGAGTAACGATGCTGAGTAAAAGAAGCCAGACCAAAAAAGTATACATACTGTATGATTTCGTTTATATAAAACTCTAGGAAATGCAACTTAATGTATGGGACAGAGGGGGAGGTGGACAGGGAGGGAGATGAGAGAGAGATTGAAAAAGGCCACAAGAAAACTTTTGGAGGTGATTGAATGTAAAATGGTGCAGCTGCTCTGGAAAATAGTTTGGTGGTTCCTTAAAAAACTCAATATGCAAACATAAGCCAGCAGTGGCCCTCCTGGGCATTTGTCTTGGAGAAGTGAAGACATGCATTCACACACACACCTGTACGTGAATGTGGATATGGCTTCATTCATGGTAGCCCCAAACTGGAAACAATCCAGATGCCCTTCATTTGGGTGAGTGGTAAAACTGTGGGAACTCCACAAAAATAAATCAATAAATCTATGGGAACTCCATCCCACAGAGTACGTCTCAGCAATAAAAATGGGACAAGCTCTAGGGGCGCCTGGGTGGCTCAGTTGTTGGGCGTCTGCCTTTGGCTCAGGTCATAATCCCAGGGGCCTGGGATCGAGCCCCACACTGGGCTCCCTGCTTGGTAGGGAGCCTGTTTCTCCCTCTCCCACTCCCCCTGCTTGTGTTCCCTCTCTTGCTATTTCTTTCTCTGTCAAGTAAATAAAACCTTTTAAAAAAAATTGGACAAACTCTAGTTTTACACAACCATTTTTTTTTCTTTTTTTTTTTTTTAATTTATTTATTTGTCAGAGAGAGAGAGCATAGGAGCAAGCACAGGCAGACAGAGTGGCAGGCAGAGGCAGAGGGAGAAGCAGGCTCCCTGCCGAGCAAGGAGCCCGATGTGGGACTCGATCCCAGGACGCTGGGATCATGACCTGAGCCGAAGGCAGCCGCTTAACCAACTGAGCCACCCAGGCGTCCCTACACAACCATTTTGATGAATCTCCAGAAAATGATGCTGAGTGAAGAGAGCCAATGCCAAAAAGTTACATACTGTTTTATTCCCTTTGTATAACATTCTCAGAATGACACAATTATATATCTGGAGAACAGTTATTTGCAGGGGACAGGGATGGGGAATGGGCTGGAGTGGGCATGGGTACCAAGAGACAGCAAGAAGAAGTTAGATTGTGTCTTAATTTTGATGGTTGTTACCCAAATCTGTATACACATGGGATAAAACAGCATCCAGCTACACTCCCACACATAGATATGTGAATATGAATGTGGACTTAGACACTTGTGGGAACTGAATAGGGTCTATAGTCTTGTCAACTGGTCATTTTCTTGGTTTTGGTGATGTACTACGGTTATATAAGATGTCACCTCTGGGGAAGAAGAATGAATGGTACTTCTGACTCTTTATTTGCTTCTTAACTTTTAATTATTTCAAAATAAGAAGTTTAAAACACTGAGCATCTCGTGGGGTAAAAAGCAGCAGTGTCTGGTGATGGCTCCAGGGCTCCTTTTCTCTCGCATCCTGTGCCAGGACTGAACTTCTCATGGGACCAGGATCCTCCAGGAGGTCCAAGTGCTGGGCAAGCTGGAACCTGAATCTAACGTTTTCATTCCTCTCATGCAAGGCCATTCTCACCTTTTCCCTATAAAAATGTGTCCAGTAGCCCAACCCCAGTGGTGTGTTCTTCTAGGGCTCTATTCAACATGCCTCTTGACTGGATGCTCAGAGAAGGAGATTCTGTTCCTGCTGATCCTTCACAGCCTGAGTTCCAGCCTGGTGCAGGGGATGCCTGTTGGTGTGTGCCCTTGCTCTTTGATCTACAGACCTGAGGTGGAAAGGGAGGGAGCCAGGTGGATGAATAGGGTAGAAGGAAGAGCCACTGCCAAGACTCTCCAAGGCAGGAGTGTGTCTAGCATGTCTGAGTCTGAAATTTAGTGAATATAGGCATTAGTAGCAGGAGAGGTGATCGGAGCCCTGATAGGAAGCCAGAAAAGTCAGGTCTATAAGCCTCATGTGCCCCTGTGAAGACTGGCTTTTATTATGAATGATGTGGCAAGCCAGTGGAGGATTCTAGGCAATGTGGGAGCCAGATCTCACTTATATTTTCACAGGATTCCTCTGCTTGCTGTGTTGGGATAGACTCCTGGGAGCTAGAGGCAGGCAAGTATAGAAAAAGCTGAGTTAGGAGGTGGGTACGGGCGTGTAAAGCCAATAGTCTTCACCAAATTTCTGTTGGTGGTGGGTAAGAAAAATGGAGTCAAGGTTGACAGTGTCCACTTACTTCTTCACGTTGCATGAGCTAGGAGTGTTTTTAAAAACAATTATAGGGTCATCTTCTATATTTTCTTTTATTTTTTATTAACGTATAATGTATTATTTGCTTTAGGGTACGGGTCTGTGAATCATCAGTCTTACACAATTCACAGCACTCCCCATAGCACATATCCTCCCCAGTGTACATAACCCCACCACCCTATCCCTCACCTCACTCCCCAGCAAACCTCAGTTTGTTTCCTGAGATTAAGAGACTCTTATGGTTTATTTCCCTCCCTGGTCCCATCTTATTTCATTTTTTCCCTCCCTCTCCTGCACGAAACCCCCCCCCCCAGCCCTGCCTCTCAAATTCCTCATATCAGAGAGATCATATGATAATTGTCTTTCTCTGATTGAATTATTTCACTTAGCATAATACCCTCTAGTTCCATCCACATCGTTGCAAATGGCAAGATTTCATCTTTTTAATGGCTGCATAGTATTCTATTGTATATATATACCACTTCTTCTTTATCTATTCATCTGTTGATGGACATCTAGGTTCTTTCCATAGTTTGGCTGTTGTGGACATTGCTGCTATAAACATTCGGGTGCACATGCCCTTTCGGATCACTACATCTGTATCTTTAGGGTAAGTACCCAATAGTGCGATTGCTGGGTTGTAGGGTAGCTCTATTTTCAACTTTTTGAGGAGCCTCTGTGCTGTTTTCCAGAGTGGCTGCACCAGCTTGCATTCCCACCAACAGTGTGGGAGGATAGGAGGGTTCTCCTTTCTCCGCATCCTTGCCAACATCTGTCATTTCCTGACTGATTAATTTTAGCCATTCTGACTGGTGTGAGGTGGTATCTCACTGTGGTTTTGATTTGTATTTCCATGATGCCAAGTGAGGTTGATCACTCTCTCATGTGTCTATTGGCCATCTGGATATCTTCTTTGCAGAAATGTCTGTTCGTGTCCTCTGCCCGTTTCTTGATTGGATTATTTGTTCTTTGGATGTTGAGTTTGCTAAGCTCTTTATAGATTTCGGATACTAGCCCTTTATCTGATATGTCATTTGCAAATATCTTCTCCCATTCTTTCAGTTGTCTTTTGGTTTTATTCAGTGTTTCCTTTGCTGTGCAAAAGCTTTTGATCTTGATGAAGTCCCGATAGTTCATTTTTGCCCTTGCTTCCCTTGCCTTTGGCCATGTTTCTAGGAAGAAGTTGCTGCAGCTAAGGTTGAAGAGGTTGCTGTCTGTATTCTCCTCAAGGATTTTGATGGATTCTTGTCTCACACTGAGGTCTTTCATCCATGTAGAGTCTATTTTTGTGTGTGGTGTAAGGAAATGGCCCAGTTTCATTCTTCTGCATGTGACTGTCCAATTTTCCCAATACCATTTTTTGAATAGACTTTTTTCCATTGAATATTCTTCCCTGATTTGTTGAAGATTAGTTGATCATAGAGTTGAGCGTCCATTTTTGGGCTCTCTATTTTGTTCCATTGATCTCTGTGCCTGTTTTTGTGCCAGTACCATACTGTCTTGATGATTGCAGCTTTGTAGTAGAGCTTGAAGTCTGGAATTGTGATGTGACCAGCTTTGGTTTTCTTTTTCAACACTCCTCTGGCTATTTGGGGTCTTTTCTGGTTCCATATAAATTTTAGGGTTATTTGTTCCATTTCTTTGAAAAAAGTTGATGGTATTTTGTTAGAGATTGCATTAAATGTGTAGATTGCTCTAGGTAGCGTAGGCATTTTCACAATATTTGTTCTTCCAATCCATGAGTATGGAACATTTTTCCATTTCTTTGTGTCTTCCTCAATTTCTTTCATGAGTACTCTGTAGTTTTCTGAGTACAGATTCTTTGCCTCTTTGGTTAGATTTATTCCTAGGTATCTTATGATCTTGGATGCAATTGTAAATGGATCAACTCCTTCATTTCTCTTTCCTCTGCTTTGTAGTTGGTATATAGAAATGCAACTGATTTCTGTGCATTGATTTTCTATCCTGACACTTTACTGAATTCCTGTATGAGTTCTAGCAGTTTTGGAGTGGAGTCTTTTAGGTTTTCCACATAAGGTATCATATCATCTGCAAAGAGTGATATTTTGACTACTTCTTTGCCCATTTGGATGCCTTTTATTTCTTTTTGTTGTCTGATTGCTGAGGCTAGGACTTCTAGTACTATGTTGAATAGCAGTGGTGATAGTGGACAGCCCTGCCATGTTCCTGACCTTAGGGGAAAAGCTCTCAGTTTTTCCCCATTGAGAATGATATTCACTGTGTGTTTTCCATAGATGACTTTCATGGCATATACCCTCTATGCATACACTGTGAAGAGTTTTGATCAAGAAAGGATGTTGTACTTTGTCAAATGCTTTTTCACCATCTACTGAGAGTATGATACGGTTTTTATTCTTTATTAATGTATTGTATCACATTGATTGATTTGCGGATGTTGAACCAACCTTGCTGCCCTGGAATAAATCCCTCTTGGTCATGGTGAATAATCCTTTTAATGTACTGTTGGATCCTATTGGCTAGTATTTTGGTCAGAATTTTTGTATCCATGTCCATCAAAGATACTGGTCTGTAATTCTCCCTTTTGATAGGGTTTTTGTCTGGTTTTGGGATCAAGGTAATGCTGGCCTCATAAAATGTGTTTGGAAGTTTTCCTTCCATTTCTCTTTTTTGGAACAGGTTCTGGAGAATAGGTGTTAATTCTTCTTTAAATGTTTGATAGAACTCCCTGGGAAGCTGTCTGGCCCTGGGTTCTTGTTTGTTGGGAGATTTTTTGAAGATTGCTTCAATCTCCTTACTGGTTATGGGTCTGTTCAGGTTTTCTATTTCTTCCTGTTTCAGTTTTGGTAGTTTATATGTCTCTAGGAATGCATCCATTTCTTCCAGATTGTCAAATGCGCTGGTGTATGGTTGCTCATAATATGTTCTTATAATTGTTTGTATTTTTTTGGTGTTGGTTGTGATCTCTCCTCTTTCATTCATGATTTTATTAATTTGAGTCATTTCTTTTTTCTTTTTGATAAGTCTGGCTAGGGGTTTATTAGGAGGAAGGAGGGGGTTTCCCAGGATCTGCTACTTATGGGGTCCTTCCTTGAAGAGCAGTGGCCCAACTGTGCCTCAGATCACAGTTTAATATAATCTCCAGCTGAGTGCCCCCTCCTTGGCCCCATCTCTGCAGCCACTTACCTGCTCTGATACCTGGGGGCTCTGTCACACTTAGGCACCCCTGGTCTTTTTGTGACCCCCAAGGGACACGAGACCACACTATCCCAGGGGGGACTCTACTCCCCCCCGCACCCCCCGCTTAGCCTTGGAGCCGCATCCCTCATTGGAGCAGCTTCTAAAAGTTCTGATTTTGTGCTCCACTGCTCTACCAATTGCTGGCGGCAGGCTCCTCCCCCCCCCCATCTATCTTCCTGTATATCACCTCAGATTCACTTCTCCATATGTCCTACCTTCCAGAAAGTGGTTGCTTTTCTGTTCCTAGAATTGCTGCTCTGCTTCTGTTTGATCTCCTGTTGAGTTTGTAGGTATTCAGAATTTTTTTATAACTATCTACCTGAACTCTTGGGACCTGATGATCTTTAGGTCTCCTACTCCTCCATCATATACTACTCTCCTCCTCCCCTATATTTTCTTTCATTACTCAATATTGAGAACTTTTCCGTGTCAGCATACTGGGAGCCATTTCCAGGTTAACAACTTTAGAAACATATTCTTCTTCTTTTTTTGTTTGTTTTTTAAAGATTTTATTTATTTGAGAGATTGAAAGAGAACATAAGGGGGGAGAAGGTCAGAGGAAGAAGCAGAATCCTCATGGAGTTGAGAGCCTGATGCGGGACTCAATCTGGGGACTCTGGGATCATGACCTGAGCTGAAGGCAGTTGCTCAAACAACTGAGCCACCCAGGTACTCAGAAACATATTCTTCTTAATGATTAAGTAGTATCCATTAGGTAGCCATCCCATGAGTGATTTATCAAATCCACTATTAATAGGCATTATGTTATTTTTCAGTTTTTTCTGAAATGGTGAATTCTGGTAAAAATTGAGTGATATGATAACCTTTGGTGGTAGATAATAATCTATCTGGTGAATCTGCACTTCTTTTCTTACAGCTAGATAGTCTATTTTAAACTGTCTCAATATTTATTTTCAAAATCGACTTTCTTTTTCTGATCATCAGAGTAATATATCTTTATTTAAAAAGATATATGTTACAGGATTTTGAATGAGACTTTTCTTGTTGTTACCAAGTTTCAACCAAGGCCCCTAAATCTGAGAACAATAGATGATAGCCCAAAGGTTCAGAGAATGCTAAGAGTAAGAAAATTTTTTGTGACCCTTAGTTTAGCACTCACCTTGCAGGGGTGATATCTAAGGGGATATAGTGGAGTGAGCAAGAAGGTCTTTAAAATTGAAATTCAACTATTTGACTTATAGTGTGTTATTAGTTTCAGAGGTAGAGGTCAGTGATTCATCAGTCTTGTATAATACCCAGTGTTCATTATATCACATGCCCTCCTTAATGTCTATCACCCAGTTACCCCACCCCCGACCCCCTCCTCTCCAGCAACTCTGTTTGTTTCCTATGATTAAAAGTCCATTATGGTTTGTCTGCCTCTCTGATTCTGTCTTATTTTATTTTTACCTCCCTTCCCCTATGCTTATCAGTTTTGTTCCTTAAATTTCACATATGAGGGGTGCCTGGGTGGCTCAGTGGGTTAAAGCCTCTTCGGCTCAGGTCATGATCTCAGGGTCTTGGGATCGAGCCCCACATTGGGCTCTCTGCTCTGCGGGGGGTCTGCTTCCTCCTCTTTCTCTCTGCCTGCCTCTCTGCCTACTTGTGATCTCTGTCAAATAAATAAAATATTTTAAAAAATTCCACATATGAGTAAAATCATATGGTAATTGTCTTTCCCTGATTGACTTATTTCACTTAGCATAGTACCCTCTAGTTCCACCCACATCATTGCAAATGGCAAGATTTCTTTTTTTTTTTTTTTGATGGCTGAGTAAAATTATTTATCTGTTGATGGACATCTGGGCTCTTTCTGTAGTTTGGCTATGGTGGACGTTGCTGCTGTAAACATTCTGGTGCACATGCCCCTTTGGATCGCTATATTTGTGTCTTAGGGGTAAATACCCAGTAGTGCAATTGCTGGGTCATAGGGTAGCTCTACTTTTCACTTCTTGAGGAACCTCCATACTGTTTTCCAGAGTGGCTAAGCCAGCTTGCATTCCCACCTGCAGTGTAAGAGGGTTCCCCTTTCTCTGCATCCTTGCCAACATTTGTCGTTTTCTGACTTGTTAATTTTAGCCATTCTGACTGGTGTGTGGTGGTATCTCATTGGGGTTTTGATTTGTATTTCCCTGAGAAGCAAGAAGCTTAATAGAATTTCTTTTTAGAGAGAGAATTTTTGAGTACTATGGGATTGTTCTTTGATGAAGGAAAGCCTAAGCTTGGGGGAGTTTCACAGAATCCCTCTGAGAGCCTAATGTGTGTCTCCTAGAGGTTTTGGACTTCAAATGACCTGATTGATGCTATAGGTAAAGGGAGAGTATTATGGTGAGGGGAATGATCTTCTCTCTACCAATGATATGGAAGAGGTACATTGATTACTGTGGGCCAAGTAGGACCCCAGGAAGACTTAGACATACAAGGGACCCAACCCAGACTCAGTGGGCCAAGCAGAGACAGATGTTGGGAGGTCAGGAGGTCCTTTGGAAGCCAGTGCTGTGCAGAGAGTTCAATGAATCCTGTAGGAGGAAGCACTATGGTATGAGGGAACCACTAGGATATTTCCAATGGAACAGCAGATAGAAGGAACTTGGGACCCCAGTGAGTATGGAGCTACCTTATTAGCCCTATAGCTTCCACCTGGAACTTAAATGGCAGAGAAATAAACTTCTATTTTGTTTAATCCATTGTAATTTGGGTTCTCTGCTACTTGCAGCTGAAACTAAAACTAACTACCTTACCAATCCTATTCAAATGCTTTCAGAGAAAAAGAAGAATGCTATGTCACTTTCCTTATGAGACAAAAAATTGAATAAAGACTGTTCAAGCAAAGACAATTTTACATGTAAATTTGATGTAAAATTCTGAAAAATAAAAATGAGCTAATGCACAGTTCTTTAAAGCACCATATTAAATGTATAGGATTATATAAAATTTTCCTAAAATTATATAGGTAACTTCTGTGCAAAACAGTATGGAGGATCCTTGATAAGTTAAAAATATAAAGTATCATGTCATCTGCAAAGAGAGAGAGTTTGGCTTCTTCATTGCCAATTTGAATATCTTTTATTCCTCTTTGTTGCATGATTGCTGTTGCTGGGACTTCTAGTACTATGTTGAATAAGAGTGGTGAGAGTGGGGGCACCTGGGTGGCTCAGTGGGTTAAGCCTCTGCCTTCAGCTCAGGTCATGATCCCAGGACCCTGGGATCGAGCCCCGCATCAGGCTCTCTGCTCAGCGGGGAGCCTGCTTCCCCCCTCTCTCTCTGCCTACTTGTGATCTCTCTCTGTCTCTGTCAAATAAATAAAAAATCTAAAAAAAAAAGAAGAGTGGTGAGAGTGGGCATTCTTGTCGTGTTCCTGATCTCAAAGGGAAGGCTGTCAGCTTTCTCCTATTGAGGATGATATTCACTGTGGGTTTTTCATAGATAGATTTTATGAAGTTGAGGAATGTTCCCTCTATCCCTATACTTTGAAGCATTTTAATCAGGAATGGATGCTGGATTTTGTCAAATGCTTTTTCTGCATCAATTGAAAGGACCATGTGGTTCTTCTCTCTTCTCTTATTGATTTGTTATATCACATTGATTGATTTTCGAGTGTTGAACCACCCTTGTATCCCAGGGATAAATCCCACCTGGTCCTGGTGGGTAATCTTTTTAATGTACTGCTGGATCCTATTAGCTAGGATCTTGTTGAGAATCTTGGCATCCATATTCATCAGGGATATTGGTCTGAAATTCTCCTTTTTGGTGGGATCTTTGCCTGGTTTGGGGATCAGGGTAATGCTGGCTTCAAAAAAAGAGTCTGGAAGTTTTCCTTGTGCTTCAATTTTTGGAAACAGCTTCAGGAGAATAGGTGTTATTTCTTCTTTGAATGTTTGGTAGGATTCCCCAGGGAAACCTTCAGGTCCTGGCCTGTTGTTTTTTGGGAGGTTTTTGATCACTGCTTCAATCTCGTTACTAGATATCAGTCTATTCAGGTTGACAATTTTTTCCTGATTCAGTTTTGGAAGTTTATAGTTTTCCAGGAATGCATCCATTTCATCTAGGTTGCTTAACTTATTGGCATATAACTGTTGATAATAATTTCTGATGGTTATTTCTATTTCCTTGGTGTTAGTTGTAATCTCTCCCTTTTAATTCATAATTTTATTAATTTGGGTCTTCTCTCTTTTCTTTTGGATTAGTTTGGCCAGTGGTTTATCGATCTTATTGATTCTTTCAAAAAACCAGCTTCTAGTTTCATTGATATGTTCTACTGTATCTCTAGTTTCTATCTCATTGATCTCTGCTCTAATCTTGATTATTTCCTTCTTAAGTGTGGCGTTGGCTTAATTTGTTGTTGATTCTCCAGTTCTTTAAGGTGTAAAGACAGCTGGTGTATTCTGGATTTTTCAATTTTTTTGAGGGAGGCTTGGATCGCTATGTATTTCCCCCTTACCTTTGCTGTATCCCATAGGTTTTGGACTGAAGTGTCTTCATTCTCATTGGTTTCCATGAATTGTTTAAGTTCTTCTTTGATTTCTTGGTTGATCCAAGCATTCTTAAGCAAGGTGATCTTTAGCTTCCAGGTGTTTGAATTCCTTCCGAACTTTTCCTCGTGGTTGAGCTCCAGTTTAGAATTACCATATGATCCAGTGATTCCATTACTATTTACCTAAAGAAGACAAAACGACTAATTCAAAGATACATGCACCCCTATGTTTATTGCAGCATTATTTACAATAGCCAAATTATGGAAGCAGCCCAAGTGTCCCTTGATAGATGATGAATGGATAAAGATGATGTGAGATATACATACCATGGAATATTACTCAGCCATAAAAAAGAATAAAGTCGTGCCATTTGCAGCATGGGTGGGTTTAGAGCTTGTAATGTTAAATGAAATGAGTCCATCAGAAATCAAATACCATATGATTTCATATGTGGAATTTTTTTAAAAGATTTTATTTATTTATTTGACAGACAGAGATCACAAGTTGGCAGAGAGGCAGGCAGAGAGGGGAAGCAGGTTCCTTGCTGAGCAGAGAGCCCAATTCGGGGCTTGATCCCAGGACCCTGGGATCATGACCTGAGCTAAAGGCAGAGGCTTTAACTCACTGAGCCACTCAGGCACCCCTCATATGTGGCATTTAAGAAAGAAAGCAAGCCAAGAAAGAAGGGAAAAACAAAACACCAGACTCTTAAATATAGAGAACAAACTATTACCAGAGGGGAGGGGAGTGGGTGCAATGGGTGTGAAATAGGGGAAGGGGTTTAAAGAGGACTGAGTCATGTAGAGAATTGTTGAACCACTATGTTTTACTGATTTTTTATTCTGAAATTTAAAATTCTTTTGATGTAATGCCAGTGTGGTCGATGTGAAGATTTTAGAGAGCTGAGTGATGCACCAGCAGCAGAGGGGGACCTAGTGGGGTGAAGGTGCGTGAGGAGACCTACACACCTGCTCCCACACCATCTGGCCCCGGCAAAAGCCCTGTGAGATTGGTGACGCAGGCATTCGTTTTCATGTTTCAAAGGGGAGAAACCTGAGGCTCAGAAATGTTAAAAGCCTTGATCTGTGACCAAGCCAGGCCTTGTGGCTCTAAATCCAGTGCTCTTACAGGGCGACCACTGCATCCCACCACGGGCCAGGTGTGGCTTCTCTTTAAAAACTCATCAGGCCGTAATTGGGTAAATTCCTTAACTCTAATTAGCTAGGCAGCAATAAGTGATGGCACCTGAGAGCATGAAGAACTAATAGTAATAGTGTAAGCATTCTCATAAGAGTTTCCCGAAGCTGTTGAGTTTTTGGACAATCATTTGTTTGCTTACTCCGTGCCCTAGATATTCTAGGGAGTGCTGTATGGAGATTATCTGAAGCTCACCGACTTCTTGGAATAGGGCCGATAGTAGTACATTATGGGGACAAAGAAACAGGATCAAGAAGTAAAATAACTTTCCCTACATTACACTATGGGAAGTTGTAGAGGTTGGATGTAACATCTGGGTCAGGGACCCAACCCCTGACCTCCTCTAGTCCACCTTGCTCTGGATCCTAGCCAAAGAGAGCTAACTCTTGCTGTATAACCCACAATTAAATACTTGGTTTTCCAACTCTCCAAACGGAATTATTTTGATGATCATTCCCACTGGATAGAAGAAAGAATATGATAAAGATTAGGTGAGCTAAGGATAACAAATTCCAGGTAAGCTTCAATAATGGAAAGTTTCCCATATTGGGAAGAACTCCAAATGGTGGATGAGAGTCAATCAAAATGTATTTTCAGATTCTCCTGCATCTAGAATCATCCCCTCCCTCCATTGCACCAAAATATTACAGGACATTTGAGTATTTGTAGAAGGATTCTGTCGTTAATTTTGAAAAGATTTGAGCACCTATTGTATGCTAGGCCCAGTGCCAGTTAGGGGATGGGATGGAGTGGTGAGCAGAGCAGACCAGATTCTTGCCCTCAGGAAGCTTCTTGTTGAGACAGCATTTTATTAGAGTTGGTTCTATGGTTATGGGGGTGAGGCCCAGGGGACATTGGTCTGTGGGTGTGGAAGGTCCTCTGGAGCTTATAAGAATTCAAACAACATTCCCAATGCTGCAAAACTGCTGCCCCTTTTTTGTTAACAAACCATGATTTGCTTCATGTATCCAAACCTTGGAGAGGGTGGGTCCCCACCTGGGTCCCCACCCCACCCCACCATTCACGGTTCAAGTGAAACCATGGTTGTTTTAAACCTGGCCTTCTCCAATTTATCCTCCCTGGTATCACCTGGGACACCTGTTAAAAATGGACTGTCAGACCCTGGCCCCAGATTCAACAAGTCAGGCCTGAGAAGTGGTATTTTTTTTTTTAAAGATTTTATTTGACAGAAATCACAAGTAGGCAGAGAGACAGGCAGAGAAAGAGGAGGAAGCAGGCTCCCTGCTGAGCAGAGAGCCCGATGTGGGGCCCGATCCCAGGACCCTGGGATCATGACTTGAGCCAAAGGCAGAGGCTTTAACCTACTGATCCATCCAGGTGTCCCGAGAAGTGGTATTTTTAACAAGTCCCAGGTCCCGATGCTTCTGGCCGGGGGACTCCATTTTGCAAAACACGGATCTACACTAATCAGGGTGACCTCTTCCTTCCTTCCTAGTTCCTGGCTTCATCACGAGCATGGGATACACTTCTGGCCAATGAGTTCTAAAGGGATGTTTGTCCGGGGAAAGATTTTCTGGCTGTTAAATGGGACATGTAGGACACACAGAGAAAGACTTGGTGCTGCTTGTCCTCACGGCTGCCTAATGGTAGGCATGCCTACCAGAGCTCGAGGGTTGAAATGCCACTAAACCGAGCACGAGCGCTGTGCCGTAGAGGACAGATAGCACCAGCCTTGGAGATGCCTTACATTTGGGTGCTTGTTGAGACCATTACTATCCTTACCATTCAAGACCTTTGCATCTGAGTTTTAGGTTATGTGGGGCAGACATTTTACTGACTGGTGAACCGAGTGCTCCTTATGGGCTAGTGATGTTCTCCTTATTATGAGAAGGAAATCATCCATGCCCAGGAAGCGGTCCCTACAGGCTATTGGTACTAGGTTGATCTTGCCACGACTGTTCCTGAGGTGGGGCGAGGGGCGCAATCAGTTTGACGGATCCCAGAGTCATGAACTCATTGGACCATAAAGACCTCATGGGTTTTAGCAGTGACTCCTTGGAAAGGAACCCCCCCTTCTCCCAAACATGTACACACACACACAGGAATGCATGCACCTGATTTTTTTCTGATTTAGTCTCTAGCCTCAAATTCTTGACTTGATGAGGTCTGTTTTCATCTCACCACAGGTCTTCTATGCATGGACTTTGGGGTCTTAATGTCTTTCCTTGATGGGCTATTTGGCCTACACCTCTGATTCTTGCAGCTTATGACCCAGCGTCCCCTCCATCCCTGAAGTTCTGTCTTCGCTGTGTTCATCTTACACTCTCCACTTTCTCCCTCTTCCTCTGACCTTTCCTGACCTTCCTTGCAACGCTAACTTTGCCTGTTCCCCGGACTTTGTTCTTACCCAGGGACCTACTATTGGTCCTTTCTGCTTCACCTGTCCATATAGTCTGACTGCGTCATACCTACCAGCATATCCCCCTTTCTTGAGCTCCAAAAACCACCTGTCCAACTGCCTACCAGACATTTCCATCTGGGTGAGCCATTAGCACCATAATGCTTCCTGCACACCGCAACCATAATTTTCCCCTGCTGAACCCACTCCCCTCCCTATATTCTCTTATCTTCCTAAATATTCATGTAGTTGCAAGAAACAGGAGGGCATCATTTTTGACTCTACTTCCTTTCAATTCTGGCATCAAATCAGTAAGTCCTAACAAAGTCTTAAATCTCTCTCCTATCCATGACTCTTCTCCGTCCCTCCTCAGGGGAGCCAAGTTCATTCATGTGGGCATTGCCTCTAACAGTTTCCTGATTCCTTCTATGGTGCCAGTCTTAAGTCTTCTGGTCTACCCTCCCTGTGTCACCAGACAGACCTTCCTGAGTTCGACTTGTGCTTGGCTTGCAAGGTTCTTTATTCCCTGGCACAGTCCTGCTTGTTTAATCTCATTTCCCCTCCTCTTCCCTTATACTTCACGTTCTAGTTAAACACAGCTCTGTGGTTCTCCAAGTTTCCCATGCTTCCACGTGTTTATGGTTGGCAACTGCTCTGTCCTCTGCCCAGGGAAACCAGGGAAGGTCTCGGCAGGGAGGTGAACATGGAGTTGAGACTTGCAGCCTGTGCAGGAAGGTGCGTGACCAGCACATGGGATCCAGGGCTCCCGGTCTTAGGGAGTGTGTACTTCAGTGGGAGACAGACGAACCCGCAGTCACAGTACTTCGGGGTAAGTGCTGGGTGAGGTCCCTGAGTATGATACCGTCTTTTCAACCAAACTTCAAAAAGAAAAACAACTGTGGCTTATTTGCATTTACAAAAAAACTAAGTCCTCCAAAGCACAAGGTTGAATGTGGTGCCTCATATGTAACAAAGTAAATCTAAGTGGGACAAAGACATGGATTAGGACATTGTGCAACAGAGCTGAAGACAAGGAAGAGAGGCTTTCTGAATGCACTCATGAGACTCTATTTGAATGCATCAGAATGGACCTCATTTGCTCACTCCTCTTTCTCTTTCCTGAATGTTGCTCCCCAGAACTCTGAACCAGAACTCTCACCTATTTCTCTGTTCTGTGTCCTTGAGTCCTTCTATTCAACTCCATGGTTGTCCCCTCCCAGAGCCATATCTCTAGCCACAGTCTGTCAATGCGACTGCTCATGAAACATCTGTGCTTAGAAGCTTCACAGTGATATATGTTTCACGGTGTCCAGAATGGACCTCACCATCTTCCCTCCTTTTCCCACCCCTCCTCTGGACTGCCAACTCCTCTTTCTCTCTTCTTTTCAGTAAATACTATCCAGTTGTCAAATTAAGCCACCTGGGAATCATCCTTGATTCTCTAATCCAATCTATAACCCAAATTTTTCAATTCTGCCTCCTCATTATGACTCAGTTCTAGCTGACTTTGCCTTGCTACCCCCTGATGCAGGCTACATCACCGCAGTCCTTTATGACAAGGAGAACATCTCACTGCCTCTACCCTCACTACCTGTATCTGCCCAGACATTCTCCATGGATCCACAGCCAAGTAAGTGATCTTTTAAAAATGTAAACCAGATTGTGTCATCTGTCCCTTACAACCCATCAATGCTAGTGCAACGTGGTACCCTGGATGGTATCCCAGGACAGAAGAGGATATTGGTAGAAAACCCATAAAATCTGAATGACTTCTGGAATTTAGTTAATAGTAATGTGCTAGTGTTGGTTTCTCAGTTTCGATAAATGTACCACAGTTATATGTTACCATTAGTGGATGGTGGCCAAGGAGGACACAAGAACTCGTTTTAGTATCTTTGCAACTTTTCTGTAAATATAAAACTATCCCCAAATTTAGTTTATTAGAAAAATTTAGGGGCACTTGGGTGGCTCAGTTGGTTAAGTGTCTGACTCTTGATTTTGGGCTCAGATCATGATCTCAGGGTCATGGGACTCAGCAGGGAGTCTGAGATTCTTCCTCCCCGCCTCCCAGGTGCTCTTTCTCTCTCTCAAGTAAATAAATCTTAAAAATTAGTGGCACTCATTTCCCTGATGTTACAGTCCAAAACCCTCAACACAAACAGTTCCTCTCTCTAGTCAGTCTAAATTGAGTTCTTCCAGTGAGATAAGTCTCTTCCTTGCTTCCAAGTATTCGGTGTTTGGCCCATTATAAATGGCTGGTAAATATTTGTTGAAAATCAATGAACATTACATTTTTAAAATCAAAATGTTAGTTATAAATTTGGGATTGATAGATCTTGGGAAATTCATAAGCTAATGGAGTTTGGTTTTCAGTAGGAATCAGGGCAGCTCAGACAACCTGTGAGCTGTTTGTGATATGTGACGGTCCTATGCTCTTACCTTCCTCCCTCTGCACTTCCAGCCTGCTGTCCTCGAAATTCAGCACCAGCCCCCTCCCAGCTGTGGAGACCAGGTGCCCATTTATGTTAACAGGAGAAAGAAAAGTCTTTTCCTCCCATCCTTAGGACTGTCTTCTCCTACCCACTCTGACCCTGTCTGGCCTCCCACAACCCACTTGGAGACAATTTAACAGTGCGTTTCTGGAAACAATGCTGCCTCCTTTCAGGTCTTGACTACTCGTGTTATTCCAATGGTAGGAATTTCAAGCCAGGTAAGAGGAGCCATGTCAGGCTGCCAGATGGTGGGGGAGATAGGCCTGGGTGAGCAGGTTTCAGACTAAAGCAAGCGAGAAGGGATCAGGTGTTGTAATCACATTCGAGAAAAGGAGTCAGGTGACCCTTGTTATGTATTATAGAACCCTGTTATAATATCCCTTATTATTACTTGAACTTGATTTAACCTGGAACAAGCCCTTTTCTTCTCATGCTTCTGCCTTCCTATCCCGTTATGTGTTTTCCCCTGCTAAGTTATCACTCTTAATATTACTAATCACTTTAGATTAACACTTCATCTAATATGTTACAACCAGAGTATTCTCCCCAGTTTTTCAGATGAGCAAACTCTTTCCCAAGATCATCTGCTGTTGATCACCAGGGGATCTGGAATTTGAACTCAAGTCTTTCTGGTTATAAAACTCTTGTTCTGCTCTGCTGCCAATGATCTAGAGGGATTTGCTCTAAACACTGCATCTCTTAATGAAAAAAACATAAATGCAGCAGGTCTTAGTGAAAGGGGAGCATTAGAATCCTAATTCAGTCTCTCCAGAGGGAAGCTGGAGGAGGGTTGGACAGCAAGGTGGGGACTCAGTGGGATGTTTTTTTCCTCATGATGTTTGGTGATGATAGAAACTCTAGTGCCAAAACCCATCTGGGAACAATGTTTTAAGTACTCTTCCCCTAGAGCCCCCTGCCACTCCCCAATACCAGTTTTCTTTGCACACCTAGATATGATAGACAGAAGAATTTAATACATTTAATGCTTTTCCTTCCATTTACACTATCATAAATTACAAAGTATTATTCACTTCACAAAATAAAACCATTTTCAGATAATTTTTTGACAGTATCAAGAAGTACATAAGCTACAACCAACAAATCTGTACACTTGGGAGGAACAATAATAGCAGGGACCCAGCAGAACCATTCTGATCCTCCCATGTGCCAACGGAGCCCATCCGCATAGCCCGTGGAACTGTCCAGGACGATTGCACTGCCCTCCTCCTTTCAGCTCACTCACCACACAATAATTCTCTTCTGGTCACTCCAGAACAAGACTAGCCAGTAAGTACATGGATCATCTCAGACAATCAGAGGAAAAGACATTGTAGTTGGATTTCAGAAAAATGTTTTTTTAAATTTACAGTTTTTGATGCTTTAAATATTTTACCTATGTTACCAAATATAGAAATCTTGCTGTGAAAAAGCTCATGCTAAGCTAAATTTATAATGAAGAAGATGGAACTATTGTGATCAAATTGTATTAAATTATCCATACAGAGCTACTTTTATCTATCGTGATCAAATTGTATTAAATTATCCATACAGAGCTACTTTTATCAAGGAACAAATATTTGTAAAAACCACTTATTCATTCTTTTAAAAATAGGCTTGTTTATAAAACAAAAATGGGGAAAAATCAGTATTCACTTTTCTTAAATACAGAAATGTGACAACAGTACTACTTGCCATTAATCGGCTAGTCCCAAGGACTAGCCTGAAAAGGACATAGGGAAAGTGCTAACTTTTTATATGGCCCAGATTCAACCAGTATTCGCACATCATTTCATGTAAAATGACCACATTCTGCATGTTCTGGGATATACACACATGATAGAAAGACTGACCAATGCCAAAACATACTTTGGGATTTCACAAAACTCTTAGGGAAAGAAAACCTGTGGATGTTTCAGACCATCCTACAACTGCTAAAAACATATACTGTACGACTACAAAGATGCCAGTGCTTAACAGCAAAACCTATCAAAAGCAGGGACACAGGTAGCTGGTGAATTTCCATTGCAAAGCACTGATAAGGACAGAGGTATGTCAAGATAATACTGCATTCACGGTAAACTTTTTCAGGGATCACAGCAAGAAGCAGGACAAGGTGCACAGGGTCATAATCAATGCACTGCATTGAGTTCTATTTGCTGAAATAAAGTAACATTCTTGCAGCTAAAATAAAAATACATTTTACAATATAAGTTTCATTTAACATTTAACATAGAATTGTCTTCTTTTTGTAGGTGGAAAATGTATAACTGTATCAAGTACCTCTATGAATTAAATTCCCTTTTATTACTGATAAGACTGAAGCTTAAAGATCTACCTTTTTTTTAATAAGTTAAAGATTTATTAATCACTCTTCCAGAAAAACAGACATCTGTAGGAGGCACAGCAAAGACCCACGACAGGGCCTTTGTTCACTCTCACCCCTGCTGTTCTCACACCGAGGAGGCGAGTGTCTATGAGACACAGTAGCCGACTTGACAATCCACTGTGGTCCAGGAAATTCCGTCACTTGCTTGAAAAACAAATCAAGGGTAAGAAGTGTTTTTATTCCTTTTTAGCCTTATCAGCAAGATGGGGCTGGGTCTCATTTCCCTGGTGGATTAAAACAAAACATCTTCATTTTCTATTAAAATCTGCACAATCAGCTTTTGGTACCGCATGTCATGGAGGGTGGTGAGGGTGCTGTCCTCGGGGGACCTCATCAGCGTGGGTCCAAACACGATCCCCAGATTTTCAGCATTCATGAAATTGTCCTTTTCATTCAGTGTCACCCTGCAAAACAGAGACATCCACAGAGCTGTTACACAGACTTCTGGATGAATTTATATACTGGTTAAATGCATGTATGCTCCCCAAAATTTCTCTGGTTTGGGAAGTTGTGAAAGAAGATTGAGAATCAGAATTCTAGAAAAGCATTTTTTAAAAAGGTAATTTTTGGAGGGTGTCTGGTTGGCTTAGTCGGTTAAACATCTGACTTGATTTTGGCTCTGGTGGAGATTGAGCCCCACTTCGGGCTCAGCACTTAGCATGGAGTCTGCTTGTCTCTCTCCCTCTCTGCCTCTGCCCTTCCCCCTGCTCACGCTCTCTCATGCTTTCTCTCTCTTTCTCAAATAGATAAATCTTTAAAAAAAAAAAAAGATATTTGACAGAGATCACAAGTAGGTGGAGAGGAAGGCAGAGAGAGAGGAGGAAGAGGTTTCCCGCTGAACAGAGAGCCCGATGTGGGGCTCAATCCCAGGACCCTGAGATCATGACCTGAGCCGAAGGCAGATGCTTAACCCACTGAGCCACCCAGGTGCCCCAATAAATCTTTTCTAAAAAGGTAATTTTCTGCTTTTTTTTTCTTTTTAGATTGTTGACATTGCCTTCAGCCAGTGGAAGTAAATTACTTAGTGAATCTGGTAAGAAAAATCAGTCCTTCTTACTAAATAAACGTGGAAATGTGATTAGAGGGTACTGGTTGAAAAGGGCAGCCGATTCCTAGCTGGCCCACAGTTCATACAGATTTCAGGCTAGGCTTGTATGGAAGTCTTTTCTTTCCTGTAGCTGCTTCCTGCTGGTTTGTATGCTCCCAAGCAGGGAAGTTGATGGCAGCTCTCTGGTCTGCTGGCAGGGCTCATGTCAGCGGAGGAAGGTCACTGTAGGATGGGGCTGCCATGAGTGTAGGAATAGCCAGACCGCTATCATGGGACAGGGGAATGGCTGGAATGTAGCCAAACAGGAAAGCAGTTGGACATTATTTCTAGTTCCCACAGGATGAGGTCTGGAGCAGTAATTATTGTTGGAAGTGAAAAGCATCATTTCAACATCCAGATGAGAACAGCAAAGCCTTCAAGAATAAAAGTTAAATTCCAGAGTTGGCTTCATACCTTCCTAGTGGGATAAAATTACAGTCTCCTAGATTCTTGTTTTCAGGAATTGAGGTTTTTTTGGATGTTCGTAATAGAACGAAAAGACAATAGGTTCTCCGTAGAAGGGCAAAATATGATTAAAACCTGCTTAGGTCCCGCACAGAAGGCTATCCTTTTGTTTCTATTCTCTTGGAGCGAATTAAGATTGGCCACTTAGTATTTTTTTAGGAAGGCCAATTGAGCTTGCATTATTTTCATGTTGCAAAGCTAAGGAGACAGGAAAGGGGAATATTCTTCACTATCACCTTGTTCCCATCTCCCCATTAAGTCAGGCATCATGCCTGGCCAAACAAGATGGTTACAAACCCTCCATCATAAAAATACTAAATTATTGGCATTAAAGATTCAACTGGGACATATCAGCATTTTTCCTAGTAATGATACTTTGCCTTCCAAACTATAACAATTAGAACTAATTTCCCTCTAAAGAAATTATGGCTAGCTAACAGCCAGGCTGGCATTTATAGTCTATTACTTATCCAAAAAATTCGTTACTCTTAAATTCAATAGATTAATCAAAATGAAAACCTTCTGAGCTCAATGTTATTACATCTGTGATCATTGTGAATATGAGCAACAATATTTATATGTTTTTAAGGTAAAAAAACAAACAAAACCAAGAGTTTATATAGTATTCTCAACTTGCTTCCTTTCACTTTTGAATCGGTCTGTAAATCAACCAGTGCAGACAATTTTTGGTTCATTTCATGTAAGAATGGTCCACCGCTGTGTGTCGTTCAGAAACACAGAGGAAGGCCCATAGTAAAGGCCCTGATCCCTCCAACGTTGCAAAAACCAACTCACTGGCCTCATTATACACGTACAGTGAAGGAAAGAGATCCGCAGCTGGGTCAGAGAGTCTGGAACCAGAGGCTCCAGTGTCCTGAAAATCCCCAAACATCTCCACCCATCTCTTGTGCCGTCACACAGCCTGGAGCGGAGCTCTCTCTGGTTGGTACCCTCTGAGATGCCTCACTGTGATCCCTGCTTCCTGTAAGTCATACTCCTGTGTGATTCCTTCCCCTAATGGATGGGCTGGACCTAGGGACTTACTTCTAACAGAAGATAACGGAAGCAACTGGGTGTTGCTCCTGAGATTAGGTTACAGAAGAGTGTACCTTTTGTCTTAGGTGCTCTTGCTTGCTCTGAAGGACGCCAGCTGCCATTTTGTGAGCTGCCCAAGGGGAGACCCACATGGCAGGGAACTGAGGGTAGCCTCCAGTAAACAGTCAGCAAGAAAATCAGGCCTCCTGTCATGCAGCCTCCGAGGAACTGAATCCAGCCAACCATCTCGTGCATGAGCTTAGAAGCTCATGGTCCCCTAGTTGAGCCTTTAGAAGAGATGACAGCCTGGCCATCAGGTCCACCACAGCCTCCGTAGAGACCTTGACCCAGAGGCAGCCAGGTAAGCCACACCTGGGTTCCTGATCACAGACACTGTGAGATAATAAATCTGCATTATTTAAGCCTCCAATCTGGGGGGCAATTTGTTACTTGGTGATAGGTCACCAATCCATCCAGAAAACCAAGGGATCAGGATGGGAATGTGCCTGCCCAAAAGCAAGGTAGGCTCAGGATTCTGGAACTAGAATGAGCAGAAAGAAGAAGAAGAGAAAACAGAACACAGAGTACAGGGCTTGTGTGGGAAGCAGATGCTGACCTGGAGGCAGTGTGGACCAATGGTTAAGGCTGAGCGTGGACTCTCGACCAGACTGCCTGGATGTCAATCCTGGTTCCAGTTTACCTCTTCATGTCAGGTATTTTACCTCCTTTAAACATCAGCAATCTCCTCTGTAACCCGAGGCCCTTAAACATACCCACCTCACAGATATAAGCCCCGTAGAGTGGGGGGTGCCCCTCCAGTCATGGAGTCAGGGTTCTAGCAGTTATGAATGGGGCTAGCCTAGCAAAGGCGGCAGAGTTCATTTTAAAGGAGAGCCTGTCCCCTAAGCAGGTGAGGGAGGAAGGTTGAGAGCTCTTCCTAAGGCATTCACTGTCCAAGGCAGACAGGGTTTACAGAGGATGTGTCAAGGAGCTGTTGGCTTACTTCTTGAGATGGATCATCAGATATCGGAGGGTCTCATAGTGGGCCGGGGGCAGCAGCATCAGCACATCATGGACGGCTTCCAGCCTCTCATCCGCATTGGAGATTTCTGGGAAGAGTCCGCAGAAGCAGTTAGTGCAGTGCTAGAACATCAAAGTTTTCAGAGAAGTAACAAGAAGTTTGGTTTGTTCTGGTGACAGGTGGAAGGGAAGTCTAGTAAGTTCATGCAATTTCAGGTAACAGTTCACTTAAATTAATCAAAGCATTTGTATCTTGCCTTATTCCAGAAAGGGTTGGAGGTTGGGAGCCAAACATATATTGAACACCCAGTGGGTGGGTGAAAGGAAGCTGGGCCTGGTCCTTGCCCCCCCAGGAATCTACAGTCCTGGAGATGTTTGCGGGTGGCACAGGTGGCTTTGCTCATCTTCTAAATGCTGGACTTCCTCGAAATATCAATACCATGAGCTTTAATTTAAACTGGGCCATACTTTGTAGGGTTCTCCTACAGCTATCTGACAAGCCTTTTCCTGGAAGGCTCCCATGACTGAATACACTTATGACACAAGGGGGCTGGTCCAGGAGCCCACTGGTACAGTTTGCATTGATGGCGCTGTTCATCAAAGTGTTGGCATTAACTGCACTGTACAGTCTGGGTCAGGAAGCAGATAATAGGCATGTTCACAAAGAGAGGAATCATGCATGCTTCTGCTTTTTAGGGCTCTGATCTGTATTAGCAGTCATTCAAGGAACACTCCCCCACCATTTCTGCTGGGGCAAAGGGTGCCAGAACCCTTTTTGGATCTGGCAGAACCTTCTCTGAAAGGCAGAACCTTTCTGGATCTGGTAGAACCTGGGCTGCCAGAACCATCTCCACCCAGGACCACCAGGACCCAGGAGAGAATGCTCTTACCAGGAAGAGGGGCCATGACTCATCAGGAAAGTGCAACTTGTGCCAATCCCAGCCTGCCCACATTTGTCCCCATCAGGCATCTTATTATTATACTTACCTTTAAAGATCTTTTTCATAAGAAATTCCTCAAAGGGTGCTTGATTGCTGTGTCATGCATTCCAGCATCTACTCTCCCCTTCCTTCCTATGTTCCTGGGCAAAGTACAGCACCGCTTCCCACTCCCTGCCCCTACCTCCCACCCCAATATGGTCCTCTCTCCTGACAGCAGTCAACCCAAGTACCAAACACTAATGAGCAACCATGGGCTGAAGGAAGACCAATGATGATGATGTTCCATTCCTGACCCTGAGCGCTCAGCTCTCAGACACTAGCTTTCCTACTCATAAGCCCATATGATAGCTGCTTCATCAGGTAGAGGAGTTTAAACTAGAGGCTATTCTTGAGTGGTCCTGGTATAGCACGTGCCATGGTATTATCAGTTGTGAACATCAGTGAGCAAAGCTTGGGGTCTAACTTTAATCGATTAGCAATGAGAGTGTGCTTAATGGATGAAAGTAGCTAATCTATATAGTCCTCATTGGAGAAAATCTGCTTGCTTACTCCAGACTCATTTTTGGTTTTGATATACAACAGAGTAGCCCTGACTGGGCCGCTTCCAGCAGAGAGGAGACGAAGTAGAGAGAGAACTGCCTGGCGCCAAGCTTCAGCTGCATGGAGGTGGCTTGGTACTCATTCATCTCAGCTGGTGAACTAGGCCTGGTTTTCTAGTAACTGTACCATTGTGCCCTCACTTGGCAAAGTGGGTGCTCACGGAATAATTTAAACAGTCCTGAGTTTTACTTTTCTTGAAGTTAATAAGCATCCTACTTCGCAATTTGGTACAAATAAAAGGTTCTCAGTACTTACTTGCTGCTTCGATAAATTTGGGATAGGTGTCATAGGTGATAACAGGAATGGGTAGATCTCTGAAGTAAAGTTTAAGGGCTCCAGTGATGATGTTTATGTCTGGATAGATGTTGGCAGATATATCTGCCTTTTCACCATCTGAAAAACAATCAATGATCCAATTCCTAATTAGGATCTATTTTGCCAAGTTAAAGCATGCCCAGAAAGAAAAAAAAAATCCAACAGTGACTGCAATGTGCCCATACACATCCCAGCTGACTACTCTTCCAATAACACCAATGTGTAGGAAGTAACAAAAAGAGGTTTGGAGAGAGGGATTTTGGGGTCTGAGGGTCAGTGTAGCCCAAAAGGTAGTGAAATCGACTTACTGTAGTTCTTTGGGCCCAGCCTCTGGTAATTTGCTAGGCAGAAACTTAGCATAGTAATTCATATTCTAGACACAAACATTCATAAGAATAATAATCTCATCTGAATAATAAAAAAATCAAGCTTTAAATAGCTGCACCAGCATTCTTTGGATTTGAACATCACATACACATCATACTTGCTGAATGTCTTCAGTTTCTATTGTCTGTCACAGGCTCACTGACATTTATCTTGGTTCTCTCTCTTCTGGCCCTAGGACTTTAATTTGGGAAACTCCAATCTTCCCTCATGTATGGATAATGTTCTATTCTAATCATGTTTGCAATCTTTCTGAAGACATTTTTTGACTTTTTGTTTTACCATTAGGAAAAATCAATGCAATTTAACTGTCACAGACTATACATTTTTTGGATAAGAAAGTTTCAATCATATCGAGATGATTAGCATTTTCTTTTGCATGGAGAACTGAAGGGAAGAACAAGTGTCTTGGCGGATTTGGTGCTGAGGATAAAAAGCTGGTGTACAGAAAACAGTGAGCACGGCAGATGGGTCACCCGATCCCATTATTTACATATTTAACAAATATCTATTGAGACTCTACCCTGTGCCAGGCACTGGTAAGCACTGGTAAGTCAAAGAAGAAAAGACATACTCCCTTCAAAGAGCCCTAGTCATTCTGGGAGTCAGGCAGGCAACTCCATAGTTATGAGGAAATGGGAAGCTTGGTAGGTTGGAAACGTGAAAACATGGTAGGGAGGAGTGGACACAGGAAAGGACAATGGGAGTCTTGGGTCAGCTTGAGGTCAGCTTGAGGATGCGTGACAGAGGAAAGACTTGAGTGGACACTGACTAATAGGTAAGTGTTTTCCAGGTAGATATGATTGAATTTTAGAACAATGTGAGCCAACGTACTTGTTCATGAAAACAGATAAGGTGTATTTGAGTATAGCTGGGGCACAAAGCAGCTGTGCCAAGGTCAGGGCCAAGGAACGGACCATGAGCCTGAAAAGACGGGTTGACCAGATCACCAGAGACCTTGTCTAGTGTCTTCCAGAGTGAAGGTTCTATCTAGTAGGCTAGGGGTTCTAACACCTGACTGGCTTTACTAACATAATTTGGACTGTTCAATAGAAATATAGACTAGAGGGGCGCCTGGGTGGCTCAGTTGGTTAAGCAGCTGCCTTCGGCTCAGGTCATGATCGGCAGGGAGCCTGCTTCTCCCCCTACCTCTCTGTCTGCCTGTGCTTGCTCTCTCTCTCTCTCTGACAAATAAATAAAATCTTAAAAATAAATAAATAAAATTAAAAAAAAAAAAGAAATATAGACTAGAAACACTAATCTGGAAAGAGAGGTAAATCCCCCTGTTCACTACAGCATTAGTCACAAAAGCCAAGACATGGAAGCAACCTAACTGTTCACTGATGGATGAACATAGAGGAGATGCAGTATATAAATATATATAATGGAATATTATTCAGCCATAAAAAAGAGTGAAATCTTGCCATTTGTGGCACCATGGATGGACCTTGATGGAATTATGCTAAATGAAATAAGTCCGGGACAGCGAAAGACATACCGTATGATCTCTCTTATACATGGAATCTAAAAACAACAAAACCAAGCTCATAGATAGAAAGAACAGGTTGGTGGTTACAGGAAACAAGCAGGGAGGGGTGGGAAACATGGCTGAACTGTTTTTTGTTTAAATGAATTGAATAAAAATAAAGATATACAGATTCTTGGGCTCACTTAACTTTCTGAATGAGTCCCCAGGGCGAGTCCTAGCAATCTGTACTTTTAACGAGCTCTCGAGTTCTTTGACGTAAGAGATAGTATGGCCTAGGGAACGTTTGTCACAGTTGTAAATAACAATAGGTGTCACCTTCTAAACTTCCACTGGTGTCCCCTGTTTCAGTGCTGGACATACCCCCATCTTGTGCTCTCTTCTTTGGCGTTTTGGGGGAAGGAGAGGAGTCACTGAGATCCTCAGATGGGGGTACAGAAGGACACGCTCTGGGACAATGTGGACCAACCATACATGTTGGGCAACCAAATCAAGAATCATAATGGCACCAAAGGCTGGCTGCCCATTCAAGAAGTATTTTAAACTCACTGCCCCATATGGTCACTTATCCACAACTTTTAAGGGAACACCTCCCCCAGAAAGGCAGAGGACTATGTGATTTGTAAACCCTCATTCCTTGGCTTCCTGAGGAACAGCTCTGAAACCCATTCCCGCTATGAATAATGTCTGGTTCCAAGAGAAGACGTACTAAGGATAGGTCCTCTGACCTTCAAAAGAGCACAAGCCCACCTCTGTCAAATGCCATTTTGACATCTTCGATGTGTTCAGTGAAACCGGAGACTCTGTAAAGGCCTTCCGACTTCAATCCTGTTGAAAAAAGAGACAGAATTTAGCTTCCTGAAACATCTACAAAGGACTCCAATTTCATATTTACATCGTGAGCTATCAGGAAACGAGCAAACAGAGTTCGTGCTCTTGTACATTACACACGCTCACGTCAGAAGCCGGGCTTGTCCGTCTCCATTTCCAGGCACGTTGGTCTTCATTTGCTTGTGCTGCGATAGAGACCTCAGGGATCTGGTCTTCTTCCTGCCCGGCTTCGCACAGTGAGCCCCTGTTTAAGATTCTCATGGACCTCGGTCTCCTGCTTCCTTGTTCTTCAGGCTGCTGGATGAGATTTTTCTGCTTCAGGCAGGAACACGGCTCCTTCCCAGCATCCTCTTAGCCCAGGCGCCACACTGTGTGCAGCACGGTGCTAGGAACGCACACGCACATCGAGGCTTGCATATTATCCTGATTTTACTGAAACAATCTAAGTTTTATAGCCTTTTATGTTCAATCATAAATAGGATAATATGTTCAATATTTAAATACGATTGACTTAATTATTATACCTTGAAATATCATAAAGAGGGAAAAATAAAAATCAGCGATGATTCTGGGAACTTGATCCCTGTATATCTGGACTAAGGGTTGTGGTTTCTACTCCTAGATCTTATTGATTTGTTAAGGTATGTCCTTATATATCTATATATATATAAAGGGTCAGACTGCAGATGTTCCAAGTCAGAAACAAGCTGCTCTCAAATGCCAGCTACAGCAGAACGTACGCACAGAGAGCGTGTACAGCTGGTGCAGGGTACTCTTGTCAAGCTCTTGGTCATGTACTTTCCAGTTCTTCATTTTGGAAACATCAGCCAAGTACATGCTATCTGCTGTCTGTAAGGGTCTGTGTCAGGGACAACTGGCCCACATAAACACTGCCGCCCTTCTTCCTGGGACTGTCAGAGACCTTCACAGATCTTGGCTTTGTCTCCCACTGAATCGCACTCAGTCTCAGAACTTGCCTCGGTACAGTTGCCCAGGCTGCCAACACTGATCCACTGGCTCAGCCCATCAGAGGAGACCTGGCGTCATCGTCTTCTAGTTGGCGGTCCATGTGAGCATGCCTCACTATGGGCGTGACCTGCACACAACACAGGCAAGGCACGCAGGAGCACAGTGTGGTGAACACTAACCCTGCCTGTTTGTGGAAGGGTCCATGAGAAAGATCTTCTGGAAGAGCCATCTTTGAAGGAAGTCATGAAGGATGGACTAGAGTTTGCCAGAGCAGCAGAGGCTTCCAGCTCTCCTTGCAAAATCGTCTCTCCCCTTCCTCTGCTGCAGTGGGACCTCCAATTTGCTGAGCAACATCCATGGCTGTGGCCAGTCCATTCTGGCTAATGTAAAGAGAGCAGAACTGATGTGCATCGTGCCGGGGTTGTAGACTTGATGAGGAAGAGCATGCCCTTCTGCCCTTGGTTGCTATGCAGAGGAGACGGCAGTAACCCTTTGGAAGCATGCAGATGAAGGCAGCTCTCGAGGATGGCGGAGCAACAAGCTGCAGAGTCTGGGTTCCTGCCCTTGGGGAGCTGCTCACGTCGCCCTAGACTGCTCCCAGGACCCGGACCAGTACTGGAGAGAGACAGATTTCTGTCTTGTTGCAGACACTATTGTTTGGGGGTCTCTGTGCCAGCACTGAAGCACATGGGTGAAATCAGCTGGCGGATGGACACATTCAGAGGTGGAGTTAGGATAGGTGGTCATTCCAAGAAAAGCCAGAAGGAATAACATAGGCTGAGTCCTGTATGTTGGGCCCCGTGCAAGGTCGTTTATATGGATCAGCTCTTCTTAACCCTCGCAGCCACCTTATGACTGATTCCATTCACTTTATGGGTGAGGAAACATTCAAATGGAGCAGGTAACTTGGCCAAGGTCACGCCATGGTGGGTGTGAGACCAGGCTGGGAGTCTCACTCCAAGTCCATGATCTTTTCATTCTGCCACATCATGCAGAAACAAACGGCCATGAAAGAGCCTTTGCAGAACAGCAAGGAATTTGCCAGGGATGAAGATGAGGTAAGACTTGGCAGAAGTGGCAATGAAGCTGGGGACAGGAGTCATGTGAATTTCTTCCAGCCCATTCTCTGATTCTGCTCCCATGTGCAGGATGCTAAGGCCTTTGGCTCCAGTCCCTTTGCTCTGAGTCCCCTGGCACACATTCCTGCTCTGGGCTCTTCCAGCTCTTGTGCTAGGCGAGCTTCGTGCTGTGTTTCCCCTGGACACGGTGGGTAACTTCGCCGGAGTTTTCAGTCGCCTCTGATGAGGATCACCATGGGATGGTCTCAGCTTCTCCAGGGAAGCTGAGGTCCTAAGTGGAGGCTCCAGAGAGCGTGATGATCTGACCCCAAATCACAGAGCCCTCTAAGCAGTAGGACCCAGGGATAGTTTTCCCGGCTCCTCACCCAGAGTCAGGGCATCGCTTCTCAACTCTTACCCAGCTCAGCCCCTGCAGCAATACCCTCACCAGATCCCAAAACAGCCACTAAACTCCGGTAGCCCAGGAATCAAAGGAGTCATGAGTTTATAATGCCCTCTTTTGTTTTGTTTTGGAAAGAATGGAATAGTTAGCCAATGCATAAATATCTGTGGAATAAGTTACACCGGTTTGGACACAATAATGGACACCGACTACAGCAGAGAACCTACACGGCAAAAATGGTTAAAGCCTCTGGGCTTTACATGGTCCAGTTATCCAAGTTATACCCAGCAATCCAACTTCTCCCCAGCCAGATTCAATCCAACACATCACTGAACATTTTGATACTGAAGGGCAGCCAGACAAAGCACACATCAAAGAAAGATGACTCAAGCATAATAGGAAGAACCTCCTCATTGAAATGTTTCTATTTTCTGTGGTTGCTGCTTCTTTTAAAAAAAAATTATTTATTGGGGCTCCCAGATGGCTCAGTTGGTTGAGCTGCCAACTCTTATTTTGCCTGTCATGGTGTTGGGCTCCTGGGCTCGAGCTCTGCATCAGGCACAGAATTCCATGCTTGGCATGGAATCGGCTTCAGGATTCTCTTTCCCTCTGCCCCTCCCCGCTTGCTTGCTCCCTCCCTCTCTCTCTCAAGCGAATAAATAAAATTTATTTTTTTTTAAAGATTTATTTATTTATTTACTTGTGTGATAGAGAGAAAGCATGTGGCGGGGAGGAGCAGAGGGAGAGGGAGAGAGAAACTCAAGCAGACCCCCTACTGAGCGAAGCCCAATGCAGGGCTTGATCCTACATCCCCAAGATCACGACTCGAGCTGAAATCAAGAGTCGGACGCCTAACTGACTGAGCCACTCAGGCGCCCCTCTTCTGTGCCTTCTTGATTTTTCATTGTGCAGATCTTTCTAATCGCTTAACTCTCCTCTTCGAAAGAAACAGAACCAGTCCTAGCAGTGAATTTCTTTATGGTAGAAAATGTATATGTTGATCAACAGTTTCTTCATCTTATATAATGGGATCACTCTTTAAGATTCAATTCAAACTTCATCTCTGCCATAAACATTTCCTGAATTGTTCTGGAAGCACATTGAAATGTTTTCCTCTGTGACTCCATCGTGTTTTGAATATACACCCCCATAACATTTATTTATTTTATTTATCACCTCTGATTCTGCACCCAGCAGTATGAGTTTCTGGAAGGTAAGAACTGTGACTTTCATATCCTCAATGTGTAGCAGATAATAAATGCTTAACAAACGTGTGTTGGGTGCATATATGCAAGGTTTAGGTACACAACAGAACCGGATGTAGTTGGCTGGATTTAGCGTGTGTGTGTGTGTTGGGTCAGAATGTTTCCCCAACATCAATAGTGGAGAGTCAGTTTAACAACTATAAGAAAGTTTCCTTGACGATAGTAAAAACAAACAAAAAAAACAACGTCACTAAAATAAGGAGTCTTTTCCAAACCTCTTGCTTCAATCTCCCGTATGCATATGTCTACCACCATGGGTCTCTGAGTGTTGTGAGCCTTTACAAGTGTTGTGAGGTCACAGCAGTACACCTTCTTGATCCTCTTGAGATCCGGCTGACAGTCATTGGGAACGTGCTTGGAACACTGTTTGTGTACATTCAATCCACAGTCTGTAAACAAAGAAGCACGTTAGCCTCGTTGGCCCTTTTGTCAAAGCCTGACCCAAATCATATGTTACCAAAAATAAAACTGGAAACACCCAAGGGTTTGCTGTATCTTTCTGGATCATCTATCCCATTTAGAGGTGATCCTCTCCATAAGTATGAGTATGAATCCATCTTTACTCACAAAACTTAAATAATTCCATTTTTCTCATTTAGCCTTTTTTGTTGCTGGACCATAAGAATAGAACATTTCACTGAGATAGTTTTGGTGATTAGCTAGGTGGTTTGTAGGGGTTTTTTTTTCCCCTCTTTTGGGACTTGGAAACTTTGGGTCCACCTGTGGATGTTTGGGTTTAGAATCCCAGAACTAGTCTTGGCTCATAAAGGGTACCTAGGACTTTTGCTAGGTTGTTTTCCTAAGGCCATGGATTGTCCTTTAGTGGAAGACATGATCACTCTCTCTGTAGGAATCTTTAATCTTTGATCTGAGGGACTCATGACCATTGGTATCTTCTTCCCTTTTCCTGAAGAGCTGTCCATGGTTTCCAGTACCTTTCCCTTGTTGGGCAGTTTGGGTGGACAATTTTTCTTTCTACTTGCCTTATTTTGACACCCAGGAGTGGAAATAATATCTTACTAGATACTGGAGTACCTGAGAGTTTACAATTTAGAACAATGCCATGTAATGTGATGATTACAGTAATTATTTATAAAGCTCGTATCAAGATCCAAAACTAAAAAGGTACTTTTAAGTTCAATGAACACATTAAAAGCCTTATTAGTGGTTGGTATTCACTGACATTGAATTTCTCTAACAATAACAAGGCACAGTCTAGATTCTGGAAAATAAAAATATAATGCTGAAGTTGTTCAAAGGGTGCACTAATAAAAACATATGTTTTATATGTTTATATATTATATGTATATATATACACATGTATATATATATGGCACACATATAATAATGAATACCATAATTACCTATTTAGCAAAAAAGCATTTAACACACCAATGATTTGAGAAAATCTAAACTTTTATAAAATCATCAAAAACGATTTTTAAAAATTACATTTTTAAAAAATTAATTTTTAAAAAATTTCTTTTCAGTGTACCAGAATTCATTGTTTATGTACCACACACAGTGTTCCACGCAATACGTGTCCTCCATAATACCCACCACCAGGCTCACCCAACCTCCCACCCTCTGCCCCTTCAAAACCCTCAGAGTGTTTTTCAGAGTCCACAGTCTCTCATGGTTCATCTCCCCCTCAAATTTCTCTCAACTCCCTTCTCCTCTCCATCCCATGTCCTTCATGTTATTCCTTATGCTCCACAAATAAGTGAAACCATATGATAACTGAATCATTACATCATTTTCATGTAATTGTTAGGCTGAGTTCTGTCTACCTTCCTTCCAAAGAAAAAAACCAGTTCTAAATCATCTTGGCTTTATCAACATGAGAAATTCAACAAAGCTCAAGTAAACTTTAATAGTATTTTGATAGATCAATTTGTAGTTGTGAATTTGGGCCAACTGAACCAAATAGAACTGATTTGTGTTCTTCCTTGGATCCTCTTTTGTAAAATAAGGATGATAATAGGATCTACTCCTGGGATTATCATAAGGATCAGCTAAATTCGTCTCTCTAAACTCTCAAGTGTGGTGAAAACTACATGCGAGTAGAATAAAAGAAACAGTATATATGTGAGAAAATACAAGGATACCCGGCCAGTTATTCTGTTATTTCATTAGTAAGCTTCACTACGTTCTTATAAACTTCATTTAAAACAATTTTTTAAAGTTGTGATCAAACATACATAACACAAAATTTTACCATTTTTACCGTTTCTAAGTATACAGTTCAGAGGCATTAAGTACCTCCATGTTGCGTGCAACTGTGACCACCATCCATCTTCAGAACCTCTCCCTTCCAAAACTGAAACTCTACCCATTAAATAACTCCTAGACCCTTGCAACCACATTCTACTTTCTATTTCTATGCATTTGACTACTGTAGATACCTCATGTAAGTGGAATCATTAGCATTTGTCCTTTTGTGACTGGCTTATTTTGCTTAGCAAGATGTCCTTAAGGCTCACTAACATTATGGGATATGACAGGATTTCCTTCCTCTTTAAGGCTGGGTGATATCCCATGGTATTGATATACCACATTTTGTTTATCCATCGATGGATACTCCGATTGCTTCTACCTTTTGGCTATTGTGAATAACGCTGTTACAAACACAGGTGTACAAATATCTGTTTGAGTGCTTGCTTTCAGTTCTTTGGGTATAGATCCAGAAGTGGAATTTCTGGATTATGTGATAATTCCATTTTCAATTTCTTTATAAACTTCAGTTTAAGATCTGAAGTGACAGTGTATTTCTGTAGAGTTAAATATTGGCATTTTATTAAAATTAGGATGTTTTGTAATATATAAATATTCAGTATTTGCAAACTACTACAATTCCATATGCTAAAAATAAGGTCTAATTCAACTCAAAAATAGTTAAAATATGTAAAATCTGAGAGTGAGAAGCAGTGATGGCTATTCTTAACCTTTAATGACCAAGTTTCAATTTTCCTGCTGCTCAGAGGAAAGATGAAGCCAAACAGTGGCCACTGGAGAACATTATGACCTCAGAATATATTTTATTAAAAAAAAAACAACAGAAAACACAAAAATCTTTTTACCCCAGAGAAAGTTGCTATTCACAGCTAATCCAAACTCCAGAGTTTTTTTCTCATAAAATATTGACTTTGGACTGATTTACTACTCAAATTGGATAATACTAGCAATTAGGATATTTCTGGTAGGTGAAATCCGGACAGCCTGAATTAATGACCACTGGGTGATTCAGACAGTCTTCAGACAGTCACCGCTTAACACAGTGGTTGAGCCGTTAGGTGCTTTGTAACTCCCAGGTGATTAAGTCTTTTGTGTTAATTGGGATATCTAGAACATTCCTGGAGAGGCTGCCTCTGAGCCTGTTTGCTGCTTGTCTCCTGGATCTGTGATGCGGGCAAATAGCCTTAAACCACATACACAAGCACTACTTGACCCATCCTGGTACCACAGACGGTGATTGCTGTATCTACACTGTAGAAGCTAAGGGTGGTTGCACCAGTTGCATTCCCACCAACAGTGTAGGAGGGTTCCCCTTTCTCCACATCCTCACTAGCATCTGTCATTTCCTGACTTGTTCATTTTAGCCATTCTGACTGGTGTGAGGTGGTATCTCATTGTGGTTTTGATTTGTATTTCCCTGATGCCCAGTGATGTGGAACACTTTTTCATGTGTCTGTTGGCCATCTGGATATCTTCTTTGCAGAAATGTCTGTTCATGTCCTCTGCCCATTTCTTGATTGGATTATTTGTTCTTTGGGTGTTGAGTTTGCTAAGCTCTTTATAGATTTTGGTTCCTCAAAAAATTGAAAATAGAGCTACCTTAAGACCCAGCAATTGCACCACTGGGTATTTACCCTAAAGATACAAACGTAGTGATCCGAAGGGGCACGTGTACCTGAATGTTTATAGCAGCAATGTCCACAATAGCCAAGTTATGGAAAGAACCTAGATGTCCATCAATAGATGAATGGATAAAGAAGAAGTGGTATATATATACAATGGAATACTATGCAGCCATCAAAAGAAATGAAATCTTACCATTTGTGACGACATGGATGGAACTAGAGGGTATTATGCTTAGCAAAATAAGTCAATTGGAGAAAGACAACTATCATATGATCTCCCTGATATGAGGAAGTGGAGATGCAACAGGGGTGGGGGTTAAGGGAGTAGGAAAAGAAAAAATGAAACAAGATGGGATCGGGAGGGAGACAAACCAAAAGAGACTCTTAATGTCATAAAACAAACTGAGGGGGGTGGGGTTACATTATATGTTTAAATAAAATAAAATTAAAAAAAGAAGCTAAGGTAGTCCCTTCTGAGCAGAGAAAGGATTTAAGGTCCCATAGTCCTGTGAACCCAAATGGGCAGTATGGCCAAGTAGCTTATCTTAATGTAGTGTCATTAGCTTATTTTATTTTAAATGCTTCCTAAGAATTATTTAAAAAAAAATCATACCCTAGTAGCAAGGAAGAAATCAGTCATGGTGTTGGTGGAAACCCAATCAGTATACTATGGGAGGCTATTCTTGCTCTGGCAGGACTGTTTGCCAGAAAAAGTGTGGTGAGGTGAATTCCACCCAGTTAAACATGAGTTTGGCAATTCTTTGCTCTTTTGTTAGCTGTATTTTAATAAGATGTGCAATGTGCTGTTAGCATTGGGTGTGGGCATCTAGTTCTAGGTGGAAAAATACCTAGGGTTTCAAAGTGCTTTGAAAATATGCGATATCCAATCAAGGTCTTTAGTTGCATAGCTAATCTGATAGCAGAAAAATTCTGAGCATGGGTTCTGGAGATGAATCTATTTTCTACCACTTACTATGTGGCCAAGAGCGATTAATGACGGCCTCTAAGCCTTAGTTTTTTCATCTGTTCAGTGGGGAGAGTAATTGCATCTCTTTAAGGTCTGTTGGTGAGACTAAATGGCATGATAAATAGAAAGCACTTAGCTCAATGCCTGGTGTGTGGGAAAGGTTCCCAGTATTTCTGTTTTCATGCCTTGCCTTTTGTAGTAAAGTGGGGATAGAAAAGAAGTGTGGTTTTTCTATCTTTGTCATTCCATTGGAATTGATTTCTTTTTCTTTTAAGGACCACTGCCTCTTTTGGGTGGAGGGTGGGTGCATAAGGAAATATCCTTGCTTGGATTTTTTTTCTTTTCTTACATAAACATGATATTTCCTTTCATTCCAGCAGAAGACACCTAAAACAGTCTCTCCATTAAGCACAGAGATGACTTGAACCTTCCAGAAAGCTAGACTTTTGAGTTAATCTGGATCTGTTTCCCAACTCTAGAGAACTGATCTCCAGCTCAACATTATGTCACTTTATATAAATGGAAAAGGATGAAGAAAGCTCTGTATCTACCTGAGCACCGAACCCCTTGGGCGATGAGCCCCCACATGAAGTTGGCACAGTATTCACACCAGTGCGGGCCTCGAAATGTGTGGACCTGTGATCCAAAAAGAAGAAAAAAATGTCATAAAATTCAGTTATGTGAAGGCAGGTGGCCTTGGACATGAAACACATAGATGATATCAAGAAATGAAGACTTCAGTGAGAGTGAGCATCCCTCACTGGGCCTTTTCCTTCCAGTGGGTGGAGTTACAAACAGACCAGAGAAAACAGATATGCTTTGATCTCTGAAAATCCTCTACCAATTCACTGTGCCCCAGGCCAGAGTCACAAAGGAATGTGGAACAGCAGTAAGATTATAGGGCCATGCTGTCAGCTAAGGAATGAGATTCTCACCACTCAAAACAGGGCACCATGTGGACGAACCCAAGATAGCCTGGGCCAGTCACCATAACCTGCATTTAGCTCTGCAAGTTCTGGAAGGCAGGACTCAATTATTGCACCTTTTTGACCAAAGTTTCTCCATGTGTAGAATATCCAGACAGGTATAAATAGGACATGATAATGGGAAAATTAGAAGGTTCCAAGGCTTTGAACCACTTCCAAAAAAAACCCCAAACAAACAAAAAACAAATAAACCTAAAACCAAAAAAAATTGGCATAAAAAAAATGAGGGAGTTGGCTGAAATTAAAGCTATCGATAGGGTCTACAGAATTGCCTTCCCCAGAGACAGGGTCCAGATTCAGCACTACGGGTGTGGCCTATGAGTGTGTAACTTGAAAGTCCTCTCTGATTGGCCCAGTTGTGAATCTCATTGGTTGGTGCCCCAGCCAGTTAAATATTTTGAATATCATGAAGTAAGGATGGTTTTATCTTTAATTATTCAGGTACAGGTCCTCTTGTGATCGGACCATGTATTAAGTCATGATTTAAAACAAAAACAAAACAAAACAAAGTACATGTTCTCTAGCACCAGTGAACTTCAAGACACAGAACTAGGGGATTCCTTGAAAGCAAATGTGGCCAGCCTAAGCCAAAAACCACCACAAGCAGTCTACTTGGAGACATACAAACCCATGTGAAAATGTTTTGAATTTTTACAATATTAAAATATTATGAGACATTACTAAGAACTTTCAAAGTTTAAAGCCTTCATTAACTAGTAAAAGAAATACAGAAAATATTATCTTTTTTAACAGACTGGGAAGCCAGTCTGCTACTTTTTTTAATTTTTAAAATTTAAATTCAATTAATTAACATACAGTGTATTTTTAGATTCAGAGGTAATGTTCAATGACTCAGTATGCTAAATTTGGTTAACACAAAAAATATGAGAATGGCAACTATGGGTACAATTTGGGAAGATTCTCATCAGAGCTCTACTTAAAAAAAGCATCACTTCAAGGTCTTTCTTTATGTACACATGCCACTAATTGTATATATGTAAAGTGGAAAACCAAACAGACCTGATTCCATCCTCCTGGAACTTACAGATTTACAAAGGCAAACAGAGTGAGGTTAAAAAATTAAATTAAAATTAAACCACGACCATGGTTTCTACGCAACAAAACTAAGTTTTGGTATTTTAGTTTGTCACATGCAAACTGTCCAGCATACTATTTCTGCTTTGAAAAACAATGGGGAAAAGAAAACAACCTCTCGGAATTGTTTTTACTAAAAATGGGTAATTACACCGTAAGGAAATGGCACTAAGATATAACAAAGCCTCCTCTTCGGAATGCAGAGAATCTATCCCAGGGAGCACATGTACTCACACAGAGCCAAGACACCATGGTTCATTTAGAGGCCTCCTCAGATTAAACATGGTCTTTAAAGAATCCCTCAGTAAGGGGTTCTATTGGCAGTTGAAGATTTTCTAAATTTAGTAATCAAAGGTTTCTTAGTGTTATTTTACTAGAAAGGCTCTAAAGGGACGGTGCTGGTTAATTATGGCAACAGTTGATGGTTAATATGCTACCGAAATTGCAAGATCAATAAAATAAAATCATACGAGGGCTATAAAAGAAAAAAAATTTGTTACTAAAGAGACTTAAGAGTCTTTCAATGTTATCCATAGTGGTCAGAAAAGCTTCTCTTGGAAAGTGACCTCTTGAAGGAGGGGAAGGGCCAGTCTGGTAGGGACAAGGTTGGAGAGCATTCCAGGCAGAAGGAGTCTACAGAAGTCCTGCAGGGGCAAAAGAATTTGGTGTGATTGAGGAATGAGGCCAGTGAGGGCCAGAACACCAGAATAAGGGGAGGGACCTGGCTGAGGTTGAAGGTAGGAAAGGGCCTTGAAGGTTTTATTAATGAGCATAGATTTTCTTTTAATCTAGGTCCAATAAGAAGGTCTTGAAGGATTTTAAGTAGGAAGATGGTTAAAAAAAAAAAAAAAGATATTCTGACCACCATGTTGAAAAGAGATGGGAGAGTATTCATAGTGAAAGAGATTCAGAATCTAGTTGGTAGTTTCTGGTTGAGAAAGGATAGAGGCCAAGATCAGGGTGCTGGAGTTGGAAATGGGAAGTGGAAGGATTTGAAGCATATTTTAAGGACAGAATTCATAAGACTTTATAATAGAATAAATGTGGATCTTTGAGGGAGAAAGGAATGAAAAATGACTTCTGGATTCTAGCTTTAAAACCAAGTGGATGGTGATGACATTTGCTGAGATAAGGAAGATACTTTTTAGGGGAGAAATTCAAGAATTCAGCTCTGGCCAGTTTAAACTTAAATGTGTTGAGCTCAAGCAGGAATTCACACATAATTCAATAGCTCAGAGGAGGAGAGAGGGCTGGATGTATACATTTGGCTACCCCTGACAAATAAATGGTACTTAAAATTGTGTAAATGGATAAAAACTATTAGGCATAGAGGGTAGAAAATGAAGAAAATAGAGCTCAACCCAAGTCTTCTGTGCTCCAACAATTAGAAGCAAGAGAATCAAGTGCTTCAGAAACCAAAAGCTGAAGAGTATTTTAGGGAAGGAGTAGTCAACCATGTTCAGTTCTGGGAAGAGGTCCAGTTAAATGAGGACTGAACACTGACTTAGACACATGAAGTTATTAGTAACCTTGGCAAGAGCAGTCTCTTTGGACCGGTGAGGGCGAAAGTCATACTTAAGTGATATGAAGAATAAATGGGAGGTAGGGAAGTGGAGAAATGTGGACACAAATTTGTTAAGTTTGCTTATGATGTCCAGCAGAGCAACGAAATAGCTCCAGGGAGATATGGAGATACGGGAGAATTTTATTTTATTTTTAAAATAAAAGATGGAAGACATTAGGGCATGTTCACTTGTGGACAGAATTGATGTAATATGTGCAAGAGACTGGAAATGAAGAAGCAAAGGAATGAAGGAGTGATGACCTTGAAAAGCTGAGAGATGCTGGGCTTTGGGTCATATATGGAATATTTAAAAAGAGGAAGAGTTGAGATCTTTCTAGAATTAGGAAAATCACATCTTCAGATTCAGAAAAGCTAAGTGAGTCTCAATCTGGTAAACTGAAAAATTCTAAACTATATAGATTACATTGAAACTGTAGAATACCAAAGGACAAGCAAAATCCTTGAAAAAAAAAAAAAACCCAAACCCAAAAAGCAACAAAAACCCCCAAGCCAAAAAGAACCCCAATAGGTTATTTTTACAAAAGGATGGCAATTATGATGAAAACAGTTCTCTTCAACAAAAGGAAGCTGGTAGATTATGGAAAAATTTCATCAAAATGCTCAGAGAAGATTACTGCCAACCTAGCTTCTGTACCCAGCTAATTATCATTCAAGAGTGAGGATGAAGCAAAGATATTTTCCAGACAAATGTCAAGAGTGTTTACTCACAGATCCTTGCTCAGAAATACAATAGGATATATATGTCTGTAGGAAGCATTCTGAACCTAGTGGGAAGAACAGGATTCAAGAAACCATGGTGGTCTAGAAATTAGCAACAGAGGTTGATCTAGTCAAGCTCTATCTACATAAAACAATAGCAAGATGACTAATTTCAGGGGACTTAAAAAGAAACTGAAAAAATGGCAAGGAAGATTGGAGGGGCTAAAAAATGTTAAAGCATTCTACGGTTCTCATCATTTGGGATATGTAAGTAGAGCTGCTAATTAACTAAGGGAGATTTTGAGTTAATGACACGTATTAGAATTTTGTGTATATGCATAAAGAGTGGGATGGAACCTATAAAATGCGTAAGGAAAAAGAAATAAAGATTTGGGACGCCTGGGTGGCTCAGTTGGTTAGGCGGCTGCCTTCGGCTCAGGTCATGATCCCAGCGTCCCGGGATCGAGTCCCACATCGGGCTCCTTGCTTGGCAGGGAGCCTGCTTCTCCCTCTGCCTCCGCTCTGTCTGCCTGTGCTCACTCGCTCTCTAATAAATAAAATCTTTAAAAAAAAAAAAAAGAAAGAAAGATTTGATCAAGCCAATAAAAAGCAAGAAAGAAGGAACAAAGCCATAAAAAAAGCATAGTAAATACAGGGCAGTTGTGGGGGGGAATCCTTATTCATTTCTAATCACAACATTTCTAATCAGCGGTCCTAACATCAAATAAAAGACAGAAATTTTCAGATATTCAAAAAACTCTTCCAAGACATACACTCAAAACATAATGTAATAGAAATGTTGAAAGTGAAGGGCTAGAAACAACATACATAGCAAATGCTAGTCAACAGAAACCCCAAATAAATATCTTGATATAAAAAATATATTTTCTTTATTAGTGATAAAAATGGTCATTACATAATAATTAGAGATTTAATTTTACCCTAAAGATATAATAATCCTGGGGCACTGGCGTGACTTTGTTGTTAAGCATCTGCCCTTGGCTCAGGTTATGATCCCCAGGGTCCTGGGATCAAGCCCTGCATGGGGCTCCCTGCTCACCAGGAAGCCTGCTTCACCCTCTCCCATTCCCCCCTGCTTGTGTTCCCTCTCTTGCTGTGTCTCTTTCTCTCTGTCAAATAAATAAAATCTTTAAAAAAAAAATCCTGAGCTGTTATGCACATGACAAAAATATAAAATATGCACTTCTCAAAAAATATAAAGCAAAAATGGAAAGAATTACAAGGAGAGATTGACAAATCCATAATCATAATAATTTTAATATCTCTTCACAGAAATTAATAGATCAAATAGATAAAAGTTAATATACTGGCTATAAAAAGGACCTCATATGCAACAAGTCATAGAATAGGCATTCTCTTAAAACAACGCATGAAATGTTTATGCAAACTGACCACAAACCAAGTCTCAACAAATAGTAAGGAACTGATACACTAGAGACCATATTCTGACTCTTCAATTTAATTTTATTTACTTAATTTTATTTAGTTCAATAAAATTAAAGACCTATAGTAAACACCCAAACCCCAGCATATTTGGAAATTTAAAATAATTCTCCAAATTCAGCAAAGAAAAAAATCTTAATAGAAATATTTGGAATCAAAAGACAAATAAAACATCTCTTATGGGGTACAGAAACTTTAAATGAATATGTTAAAAATAAAGGTTGAACATTAACAAGCTAAGTATACTATTTAGGAAGCTAGAAAAATAACAAAGTGAGACAAAAAATAATAAGATTATTGCAGAATATAATGACATAGAAAGAAAAGATAAAAAGGAAAAAAAAACCTAAAAGGTAATTTTAAGAGATTTCTAAAATAGGCAAAACTTGGGCAAGACTGATCAAGAAAAACACAAGTGATAAAGAGAACCTAATGCAAATTCAGTGAAGATAGGAAATACAAATTCAGAGAATACTGGCTTTATACTAACAAAGTTGTAAGTTCTATGATGTGGATAATTTTCTTAAAAAATAGCAGTTATAAAAGACCCCAAATAATATATAAAATCTACATTCAATTATATCCATTAAGTAATTGCATCTGTAGTAAAAGTTTTATCCTCAAATAGTTAAAGGTCACAGATGATTTTCTTAAGTTTTAGCAAATCTTTTTTTTTTTTTTTTAAGATTTTTTTTATTTGACAGACAGAGATCACAAGTAGGCAGAGAGGCAGGCAGAGAGAGAGAGGGGGAAGCAGGCTCCCCGCTGAAGAGAGGGCCCGATGCGGGGCTTAATCCTAGGACCCTGAGATCATGACCTGAGCCTAAAGCAGAGGCTTAACTCACTGAGTCACCCAGACACCCCAAGTTTTATCAAGTCTTTAATAATAATAATAATAATAATAATAAATGAATTGTTTCTAGATGATATACTATTCTAGATTGGAGGGGGAAAAAAGGTCCAGAATTCACTTTATGAATATAATTTTGACTCAAGAACTATACAAGGACATGAAAGTAGGATTATAGGTCAATTTCATTATGACCATAAATGTAAAAATCCTAAAAAAAAAAAATCCTATTGAATGTATCAGTATTATTTTTAAAATGTCATGACCAAGTGGGTTTATTTCAGGAATTTAAGGTAGACAACATATCACTAATATTCACCAAAATAACAACTGAGAGAGAAAACACAATCATTTCAAAAATTAGAACACCAACAATCAATAAAATTCAACATCCATTCATAACAATAGCACAGAGCAAACTAGGAATAGAGGGACCTCTTCTAAAAATAGATGATAAAAGTTATCTCTGATACACACATAATAGTCCTCACATTTAAAAGTGAAAGAGTAGAATAATTTCCTTTCAAGTCAGCAAAAAAAAATAAGACTGTCTATGAATGTTTCTCTTGAGCATTATATCCTGCAGAGTTTAGCCAGCATCATAAAACAAGACAAAGAGATATATAATTGAAAGAAGAAACAGGCCATCAAGTTTGCTTAATATAAGAGCAATACGAAGAAATCAGCAGCATTACTATAAATAAGCAATAACGCATTTTACTGAATAAAATTAAAGACTTCATTTACAACAAAATCTAAAATAATTAGAAAATAAAGACATTAAGACATAAATAAAAGGATTTATTTTATATTCGTGTATAGCAATGCTCAATATTATAAATATGTCAATTATCCTCCAAATAAATCTACAAATCCAATACAATTTCAATCAAAATCTCCATGGTGTTTTTCACAAAACCTAGCAAGATGGCCCTAAAATCCATATGGAAGAATAAAGCCAAAAGACTAACCACAATAATTTTGAATAAGGAGAAGAATGTAGGAAAACACATTTGAGCATATATCAAGACTTCTATAGTTACAAAAAAGTAAAACATTGCAGGATGGGCAAACAGACCAGTAGTACACAGTAGAAAGGTCAGAACTAAATCACACCTATGTGGAGAACTGGTTTAGCTCAGAAGTGGCATTAGAGATAAGTGGGAAAAGGATGTCAGAGAGATGAATTATTTCCTATTTCCTCCTCCTATCCACCCACTCATTATTCACTCATTTATTACATACTTACATGCTGATTGCCTATTTTGAATCTGGCACTGTACTAGTCCTTGGATATACAAAGTTAAATACATCTAAGGAGCATGAACCTCCCTGCACTCAAGGATCTCATCTACAAGAATCAACAGACAACATAAATAATTATCCTATGGAAGTATAATAGAGGTTTAAAATTAAAAAAAAAATTTTTTTAAGATTTATTTGACAGACAGAGATCACAAGTAGGCAGAGAGGCAGGCAGAGAGAGAGGAAGGGAAGCAGGCTCCCCGCCGAGCAGAGAGCCCGACATGGGGCTCGATCCCAGGACCCTGAGATCATGACCCGAGCTGAAGGCAGAGGCTTTAACCCACTGAGCCACACAGGCGCCCCATAATAGAGGTTTTAATCCATTCTTTCTGGGGAAAATGATAGTTGAACAGAGTTTTGAAGGATGGCTAGGAATTCATCAGACTGGGAAAGATGGAGTTTGGTTGGGGAGTAGTGTTGACTGGGGTGATATATAACTTAGGGAGGACATTCCAAGAAGAGGTAACAGACTAGCCAAAGGCCAGTGAGGGTGGGCTTGGATTTTGAAAGGCATTCTTTCCTTGCAGGTCATGCAAAAAAGGAGTGAATTTTTTTTTTTTTTTTGGATCATCTCCAGTGGATAAGAAATCACATGGGAAATATCTCCATACTTTCGGGTAAAAACAAAAATACAGTATTTAGAAGTTTGGTGACTAGCTATAATGTTTATGTAGACAAAACAGAAACTAGCCTACTGAATGTTTCAGGAAAAACACACAATACATGCCAACCATAGATTTTCTAAAATTTCACTTTTGGCAGATATTTAAAAAAATAATTATGCACATCAAAATTGCCTTTCATGTTTATTAGCCCTGCCCATATTTCCTAACATCCTTTCTCATTGAAATATCCCCACTGCTTTCGATCTCATTTCTCCAGCCAAACAAATGCAGACATTTTTTTGAATAGCAAATAACTTCTGTGTCGCCACAAATACATGTTCCCACAGGAATAAAACAAAATGGGGACTGAGGGGAACGTAAAGTTAGTTAAACATTATTTTAGGCCCACTGCCTAATTTCCTCTTTGGGTTAGGCCACTGTTTATCTTCATGGCTGATATATTGTTCAATTTTCTTTTGGGTCCACAAGGACAATCTCTAAACAGTAGGCTCTATGTAATGTTGAGGTCACTCTCTGAACGTATTTTATTTGGGGTTGAGTTATGATGGCTACTCTCCCAGTGAAATAACCCCTATCTTGAAAAATCACTGATCAGCTTTTTCCATTCTGTGAAGTTTATTGATTTTCAAGAATATCTTTTCAGAAAAAAAAAAAAAAAAAACACTTTGCAAACTTAAGGGCAAGTAACTAAAATACCCTAGACAGGAAGAAAATACCCCAGACAGGAAGAATGTCTGTCCAAGACCATTATACTGGGCCTGGTCTGCCTGGAATTCCAAAAACACACCAAACAGAAAAAGATGATATTACAGGAGATAAGGTATGTTTGACAAATAGCCCAGGAATGGCCACTTAGTAAACAAGAGCCAGGGTTGTCCAGAAAAAGCTCAGGCGTTTCTGGAGTCTCCCCTGACTTGACTGTAAACGAGCAGGATGTTGTTGGTCTCACATCTGCGGAGTCTGGAAGGCAGTATTCCCTGGTGGTTTCATAACAAGTATGTTTTGATGGGTCCGTGTAGACACCATCCAAGTGTGTAATCGGCTCAGACCACGTTCTAGACTGCAAGGAAAAGAGTGTGCGATCTAAGATGCCCGACCCTTGAGAACTGTTGCTTTTCCGTGTCAGTATACATCCAGGTTTCTGAACATGGGTGCTATGACCACTTGGGGCTGGATAGGAGTTCACCAGACTGGGAAAGATGGAGTTCGGTGGCTAGATTGGTGGCCCCATTTGGGGCTGGATAAATCTTTGTCATTGTAGGACATCTAGCAGCACCCCTGGCATCTCCCCACTAGATGCCAGCAGTACCTCTCGGCTGGCACAACCACAAATGTCTCCACAGTGTGCCAAATGTGCCCCTGGGGCGGGGGCAAGGTGACCCCGATTGAGAGCCACTGGTCTACCCTAAAACCCTATCACCTCAGTTGGTCATTTTTATTATTCATATTAATGATATAAATAAATAGGAGAACTTTTACTTTGATTGGAAAAGGACTCTTTGGGTCAAAGGCAGGTTTGTCTTAGCTGCTTTAGATGCACAGAAGAGGAAGTGGCTCAAGTCACTGCCAGCTACAAGTCACTGGGTTTGGGGTGGGCGTGATCATTGTCCAGAGTAAGCCCCAGAGCTGGAGGGCAGGCAGTTTGTCTCTGGCCCCCCCAGAGGGTCAGCAATGCTGGGCCCCCTGCCGAGCACAGCCAAGGGTCTTTCCTGTCATCTACTGCTTTTGCCAGAATCATGTGACATTGAACTCCTGAGAAATTAGGCTAAACTCTGGACTTTTCCCTCTTGCAAGATCAGATGAAATACTGACCTTGAAATGAACCCTTTCAAATGGGAGCGGAACAGCTGAGGGGAATCGCTCCTTCAGGGACGGGCGACTGGGCTGCCCTGAGAGGCCTCCTTAGCAGATGTTGCCAGAGAGCTGGGTTTCTCCATCGGGGCACCACTCACCCCCAGATTTGTCTACTCAGCAGCTGCCCTGTGACCTTTAAAATAGGATTTAATGTCTAAAACGGACTGCCATGAAGCTTTATGGGAATCTCCCCACTGCATAAAGTGATCGATTCTTGTGCTGACTTCCTCTCGGGTTTATGAGGGTATGAGCACTGACCTTCCTCCGACACTTCCCTGCCCCCCCTGCCCCCCAGGGCTCCTCCATCATGGGGGCCTCCATCGTGGGGGCTGGGAGCTCTTTGTGCTGGGGCCTGGGTCTGGCATCGTGGGATGCTCAGCAGCATCTCTGACCTCTCCTAGAAACCCCGGGAGCACATCCCAGTTGTGAAGATCAGACATGTGTCTAGATGCTGCCAGATGTCCCTGGGGGGAGCAAAACCACTCCGGTTGAAAGCCACCCTGTAGAAGAAGGGCTCACATTCTTATGTCCCCACGGGCTTTCTTGTACCTGGTAGTGCCTGGCACATAATTGGCCCTCAGTCCAAATTTGCCAAATTAAAAAAAAAAGTCTGTCTAAATAGTTTCCTCTTCCTAGAACTTTGAAAAATACCCAGCTACTATGGACAGGGATCATTGGTACTTTTATTTCTCTACCCACAAAACACGAAAGGAATATTTCTCTGGACTTAACATGCCAGAATCAGTCATTTACTCATTTGGAATAGCCCCTTTCGATTATACATCCTTTGGAATAAAACAATATAAAATTAGTAACAGCTAAGCGCTTGCTGTGGGTCGGGCTCGTTAGTACATGGTTTACATTTAAGAAGCAGCTTGACCAAGCCACTTCCCCCATGTGTGGCCTAAGCCAGAAGTCCCTCTCGGGTTTGCTGTCAAAATCTATCCTCTTTCCGCCAGGCTCTGCTGCTGGAAAGACAGACAAAAGAGTGGGGAAAAGTGGGCTTACACACTTTTATGAGGTTAAGGAGGATGAGGGAAAGAGAGGAGGTTTGCATATGGAAAGCAAAAATGTCTTGTTCCAAAGCAAATGCCCACGGGACTGATAAGAATGCGAAAAGCAATGACAGGCAGAGAAACTGGAAATGGGCCACATCACCCAGACTGGGCGGCGGCGGTGCGGTTGCACATGGACAGGTGTCCTGGCCCTAGCTCCAGGGCACACTCAGCCTCTTGGGCTTCTGGTCCTGGTGCCCAGGATCTCATGAGGCAGGTAGGCACGCACAGAAGGAGCATGCTGCATGAGCATGCTTGGACACATGGTGTATATGGGAAGAGGGTCTACAGAGAGTGGAGGACATAATAGGGTATATTGAGAAGCCATTTCGCTTATGTCCAGACCAGGCCACTTTTGAGAGTCACCACACTAGAAGCAGAGACAAGAAGGGTAAGCCTGGGCCTGTGTCTTTTCTGCTAGCCCCATGTGTAAGGCACTGGGTAGCCCTAACCAACCACACCTGCTGTCCAGATGGGGAATGACAACCGGCCTGGCACACCTTGATACGATCCATCTCTCTGGCACAGTCTGCTGACCCTGGCAAGGGCCCAGAGCTGGAAGGACTTGAGCATAGCAACAAACCATGGCTGAGGGCAGGCTGTAGGGTGGGGCGGGGTGGGGAGACAATGCGTCATGTTAGGTAGATAGGGCTACATGATGTCTGCTGCATGTGCTTTCAACCAATATCATGGACAGCCTGCTCTGGGCCAGGGCCTGTTCTGGACATAGGGCTATCTGCAGGACAACAGACACAAATCCCTTCGCCCAGCCCCAGAGGGAATGTTTCCAGCCGGTAAAGGGAAAGCAAGCACCCAAAAGTAACTATGGACCATGCCAATGAAAAGCCAAGCTGGTAGGAGGTTGGGAATGGGGGTAAAGTGGGGGGTTGAATGGTTTGCTCTTCAGTTTTTAGAACTTCCTGGAGCTCCGCTCTCCATCCATATTCCATATAAGGAGAGAGAAGGGTCCTGCAAGGCCCAGGTGGAGAGAGAATTCAGTAGAACGAGGGAGTGATGTACATGTGCATGCACACGGTGAGGGGTGAGCCTCTGAGTAGGCAGAGTGGAGAAAATACCCAGGGTCATCAGTCTGGCCCACCCCACACGAGAAGTGAGCACCACTTTCCTTGACAGTCTCTTCCTGGTACCCCGTTCACTTCTGGCTCATTTCTGACTCCAGGTTTTCACTCATGTCATTGGCATTGCCCAAATGCTCTTATATTTTTCTATCATATGCAGTTAATGAGTAAGAAACAGACGCTAGCAAAAAAAAAAAAAAA
>ML101850.1:115134-191003 GCA_003697995.1 Taxidea taxus jeffersonii
AAAAAAAAAAAAAAAGAAGAGCATGAGGAAGTAAGGGTAGAAAATAAATACGGAGACAAAGAAAGCTAAACACAAAAGCACAAGAGATGAGAGAGACAAAAAGATGAATAGCAAAAAAATAATCGAAGCTAACTTTACTGGGTGCCACAGACTATGAGCAGTTTATGTGTATTCATTAAACCTTATAACACTCCCATCCTACAGATAAGGAAACTGAGGCTGTGAGAACTAAGCTCTTCATCAATGGTCAAGTTGTAGCCAGGAGGACCGAGCTGGCCACCATTATGTCATTACCGTGCAAAGTGGGGAAGGAAGGAAGGACAGTATCCAGGTTGTTGGGGCTCTGGAGTTCATTAGCTTGAAGATGTTGACGCTTACCCACAGGTGTTATTAGGGTAGACGAGCTCAAAGAGAGCTCTTCTATCCACAGGAGAGTGTCTCTTACAGTCAGCTAGATAAACAGAGATGCAGATGTAAAAGGAGTTAAATGAAGGAGTGTTTTTTCTGGGTATCAAAGAGTTTTCCTTTCAGAGAGGATCCTGTCAATTTCATTTTTTTTTTTTTTTCGACAAATACCTCCTGATTTCTAGTATGTGGAAGTAATCCCAGAGAATTTAGGATTTAAATGAGCAACAGCTGCATCTGCACACAGCATTGAAAAGTACCCAATTATTGCAGGAGATGAAGCGTAACTTCAATTTGCTTCCAAAAGTTTTTGTTCCCAGAGCTAACTTTTGTCTTTTCCTTTTCCTAATCATGGCTTTGTTTAGAAAGCGGGACAGCAGGTAGGCACTCAGGCACAATGCCAGGGAAAGCTTTTTGGAAGAATGGAGAAGTTCCCAACCTGTGTAGGGGCGAGAGTTTCTATTCATTCCTCTTGAAGTTCCTGGGTAGAGCCAGGAGACTCCTTTTTACCTAGGGAAGTAGTCCTTAACGGGGCAGAAAATCCTGTTGTAGGGTGAGGCATTTAGACTTGCTGACAGATCGGAATCTCTCAGTGGAGCCCCTAGGCAAGAGTGTAGACCACGCTAAGCGAGGCTTATGTGCTGATAATCATGTAAATGTGATTACTTGTCCTTTTTAATGAACACTTACTTTATGCCGTACATAGTACTCTCAAATAATAACCCAAATTACAAATCAAGAAGAGTTTCTGAATAAAGCCTATTAGATGTCAGCATAAAGAGCAAATTTGTGTTTTAGGTCTTAATTTCACACACTAATTCCAAGCAGATGGCAGGGGGCCTTTGGTAAGTGTTTTCTTTGTTTGGTTAATTCAGTGGTGTGTTCCTGAAAACCCACTGCTCTATTTATAGCACTGACCAGCTTTTAGAAGATTCCTCTAAGGACCAGGCAAAATTCCCACTTAAAATTAGTTGGGGGTAGGGAGAGGGCTGAATGCCGGTGGCAGGGGCGAGGAAGGACAGAGGGAACCACCCCCTCCTGACCCTGCCACTCACTCTTAAGGACAGTGACACGAGCAGTACCATTGAGAGCCACAATTAAGGGACACAGAGACTCAAGGGTCTGCTATGTCTCAAAGAGGTCTATTTAAAACACGGAAGAGAAATGCTCTGTCTGGCTTGTGTATTTTCCTCTTACGACTTGTCTGCTCTCTGCCTTTTCTTCTCTCAATAGCTGTGGATAACTGTGTTAGAAGAGATCACATAGCGACTTTCCAAGCAAACAGTGAAAAAGCTGTTGATGGAGCCCAGTGATAAATAATTAGTACAGATCGTGTTAGCAACAGCACTATTTAAGAAAATGAGTTCCAGTGATCTTTGTGTTTCAAATGTCTTTGGTTTGTCTGAGATTAAAAAACCAAAGTCAGTTCTGGAAGGGTCAGTCCCCTGAATATGCATGTGTGTTTTGCACACAAGCTCAGAGACAGCACACAGAGGGAGAAGCTACCCCCATGCGAAAGCATCCCTCAGTAAGGGCATAATTCCAATCTCATCTTAAAGCCAGAAGAGTTGGAATTTTCAAGAGAAAGGACAAGAATTTGCAAGCCCAAGACCTCTCCTCCCAATCCATGGTGGCACATCCACAGGGTGCAAAGAATCAGGGTTTCCACCCAAAGTCAGAAAAACACTTCCTTAAGGCAAAAAAATTAATAAGGGTAAAGAGAGAAAACAGAAAAGAGAAAAAAAAAAACAAAGGCTTTTGGTGCCGCCAGTCAGACCTGTCACTCTTCAGCAACGAGAGAAAGATCAAGAGCCTTGGCACCGACGAGGATCTATATAATGTAATTCTTCACCCTCACACTAAATATGGAGGGCTGGATAATTCCTTCCTCGGCTCAGTTATAGGATGCAAATGCCCGAGCTGCTCCACTTTCTAAAAACAGCAGCAGGGCAAACAGACCCAACTGACACGAATGTGTGTTGAATAGACACGTATTTGTCCTTACAAAGAACTGGAAAACAACAGATTAAAAGAGGTTGCCCAGGTCACCTCTGACAAAGGGCTTTCTACTTCCAACAGTTACTCAGGCTATAGGTTCTAAAGGAAGCGAGTTAAAAAAAAAAAAAAAGCAATTCACAATTTGCTGCCCCTGCCTCTTTTCTTCCTGGATCCTTCATCTACACTCTTCCCAACTTCCAAATGGTCAGCCCATTCGCTGGTGCAAAACCTCGAAATCCATCTTATCTCTCCTCCACTCAACAACATCCCTAGCCGGGCAATTTGGCATCAGAATCTCCTCCAGCCCTTCCTGGAACACACACTAGGTCAAAGGAAATGGGCCATGATTGCCCATGGCAGGCCGTTTTCACAAGCGCTAGTCCAAAACGAGGACAGCAGTGTTTCCAACTTATAAACACACATGGGAATAGCCACTAAGACTCCCACCAGCTTTCTGAATCTTTCTGTTTGGTCTGCTGAGCAGGATCAAGGCTGAGCCGGGAGGGAGCTTGGCCAGGCTGCCGGGGTGCCCCCCGCCCCCGGAGCACAAACAAAAGCTCCTGGATGGTATCTCCTGCCATCACTTGCTTTCACAGCTGTCTACACATAAACCAAAGGGGTTAGCATCACCGAAAACAAAGACAAAACACAGACTGTGAAATGGGCAACTGTTTTCTGTTGCTCAGAAACAGCAATAGTCTTCAGGGCTCCTCTGAGTGGAAAAGTACTGCTCGACGTCCACCCGCCAGAAGTGCCCGCCCGGCCGCAGACGGGGCATGCTCTGGGGTTGGGTCACTGGACGGCCATATGAAGAGGAAACCGGCCCAGTGCTCCAGAGCTAAGTGACCGCACAGACAGGGGTTTCTAGGCGTCAGCATGGAGCCAGCTGCTGTCTGGGGTCACCGGTTTGATACAAGCCAACCGTGTTCCGAGGCTGACTCGCCTAGCTAGTGCAAAGCCAAGGAATCTGCCTTCTTGCTACTTCGCGGTCAAAGACGGGATGGGGACCATCAACCTTCGCTCTCCACCTGCCCTTTAAGAACAGAAGAAAGAGCACCATGGCTTGCTTACCTTAAAGTTGTGGGTCTTCTCGTAGTTGAAGTGGTTGTCGTTGTGCGTGAGGGCGGCCCTTCGAACCAGGGAGGAGATCTGTGAACAGGCAAAGAGTTTGAGAGGGGGCCACAGGAAACCGCCTCGGACTCCCACCTTCACCCCCAAGGCCACGGCCAGCAGCTCCTGGCGCTTCCTGCCTGGCTTCGGCTTCCGAACCACAGCACACTTTTTCTCGTTTTCCAGCCAGCGTTCCTCGGAGAACATGGTGCCGGGAGCCCACATCTTCCTCGTTCCCCCTGTGAGGGCTCGGCGCCGGCAGGTTTTGTGAACCGCGGCTAATGTTAGGCAGATTTGAGGCAGCTGCGTCCTGTCTGCAGAGGCCTCCGGCATGTGACCTGGGAGGGCTGGTTCGAGTGATGGAGGGGGCTCTGCCTCTGAATAAGGACGGGGCTGTTTCGTGCTATTTCTTGGGGCCGACGTGTGCCTGGAACAATAGCACACATTCATGGGCACAGCAGTCCCCCCAAGCTGTATCCAGGCGCCGCTGAGGACGGAGGAGGGGGGGTCGGGGGAGGGCAGGGGCAGGCAGCTTTATTCCTCCTGCCACAGGAGAGACCTCTTGTGCTTGCTTGCTCGCACATTTCACACACACATGCACACACACCCCAACTAGTTCTGACGTTCAAAGCCTGGGGCTGCATCCAATTATTTTGGGGCTCTGAACCCCATCCTGGGCTGAACTCAAGCAGATTAAACCTTTAGACCCTGATGATTGTTTAATCTCACGGGGATAAAGCCTGCCTCTCTTTAAAAAAAAAATCTGCTCTAGCTCTTGAAGCTTAATTTTTATTCTTACGCATGCATTAAATTACAGCAGTCTGAACACTGAGTGGGGCACAGAAAAAGAGCAAAGCATTTTAGCTCTGAGTTCTACAGCCAGAGTTTCAACACAAGAGGAGGATGTCTTGCTCTGAGACACTCCCCAGTCTCTCTTCTCGCCTCCAACTCTCAAATCCCCGCACACACATTGACAAGACAATGTTCCTTAACTAAAACCCAAACATCAAAGTTGCCTTTATTTTAAATATGACACCTTCAGAGTTCATTCTGTCAGCGTCCAAGCCTGACGCTTCCCCGCTGTTCTTAAAAGCCTCATCTATTTGATGGTCTCCTTTGAGACCAAAGTTTTTGGTCCCAAGTCTCATCACTGTAGCAGTCTTGGGACTACCCCTGATCCCTGGATGAGGCTTAAGGCAGCACATGGTAGTCAGTAAAATCAATGCTCTTGGAGCTGGGAAGCGAGGAGGCTGTGGGTACCTGGACCATTACATAGATGCACGGTCCATGGATGCCCTCCTGGCCTCTGTAGACACAGGGCCCCACATTCCAGCCCCTGTAAGCAGCCTTGTGAAGAAGAATGCAAGGTCGGTGCTTTCCAGGAATTCTTGGTTCCTGATGATTACCTCATTCTACCTTGGGTCAGAAGTGCATCCTTCCAGGTGATCCTTGTTACAGTCAGTGATAAGAGGAGCCATTCCCCCCCCCACCCCTTTTTGAGAAGGGGAGCCAGGAGGCGTCAGAGGGAGAGGATGAGAGTATCTTAAGCAGATACCACACCCCCCACGAAGCCCGATGCGGGGCTGGATCTCATGACCCTGAGATTATAACCTGAGCCAAAACCAAGAGTCGGATGATTAACTGACTGAGCCACGAAGGCACCCCTGAGAGCCAATTTCTATACTGAACTCTTGAGTACAATCACTTGTGCCAGATGACATTCAGAATGTGTTTAATGCACTTACTCATTTACTTTTCAGCTCATGTGTATGAGAAACAAGACGTTCACCCCTGTTTTTTGGATAAAGAGATTGAGGCACCAAGCAAAGGTGCAGCAATTTGCCCAAGGACAGGCAATTGGCTTAAGTGGCATAGCCCAGGACTCGAACCCCAAATATCTGTGTCCAGCATCTGTGTTTCTCAACACCAAGTCCTGGCCTAAGTAAGCCAAGGTGGTCCCTAGTCTGCCATCGTGTCCTGCTTTATCTGAAATACTGGTTAGGTCTGCCCCCTCTTCCCACTCTTGCCGCACGGTATCTCCACACATGCTGTACACACAGAGGCACAATGTTCTTCTTAGTCCGGTTACACCTGCTCAGAAAAGGCCAGTGACTCTCCACGGCCTGACTGTGCCGTGGAACTGCAGGCCCTTCATGATTGTCTCAATCCATCCAGCTCATCTATTTGCCCGCACTCCCCTCCACAAATCCTACAAACCCTCTTCTCCGACACAACTTTCACTTCAGTAGCCGGCTCTGTCCTCTAGCACATTCCAGGATCATGTGACATGTCCACACACTCAACAACATTCTAACTCAGATGCTACTCTCTCCAAAAAAGCTTCTCCACAGGCCCCACCAGAGGCCAACTCTCTCCTCCAAAATCCCATAGGGGTTTCCCCCAATTCTTCTGATTGCTCTTGTCTCTTTCTGTCTTGTATTAGATTTATGCCTGTCCCTGCCCTATTGAGAAGTCACTCTGACAGCCTCTATGTCTAATTTACTACAGTTTCCCCTTCATGAGTATCTAATAAAATTCATTGCCACAGTAGGCACTAAATAAATGTCAGTCGCCAGGAGAAGCTGAACCTCTGGGAAGTGAGCATTGCGAAGGAAGCTGTGCAAAGGTGACTTAGGGTTGGGGTCTCCTGTCCATTCTATGAGCTCCCATCACCATGCGGTAGCTTCTAGGGACATAAACCTCCAGGGATCTGCCTTCCTGGTGGGTCCTGCCAGATTCCTCCTTCCCATGGCCCAACCACAAAGGACATCTGCTTCTCACAGGGGTTGAGTGGAAGCATGGTGTATCTATGAAAGGCTTGTAATCCTTAGCCTAAAGGCAGAAAGACAGAAGGAATAGGATCCCTTCCCAAGGCTTCACTGCTAGCCGGTCCACAGGAACCTTTTTTTGATGGTGAGCCATTCTGTGTAAAGCAGATTCTGTGAACTAAACTAGTCCAATTATATGGATGTATGGTCTTTAGAATATAATAACACAACTATTTAAAGAGAAAGCGGGCAAAAAGGGTCTCCTTTTCCTTTTGATATATGGCTGCTTGAAGACAAGGAAATCTAGTATTTTCTCTTTTGTTTGTGCCTTTACTTATAACAAGTAATTTTTACTTCTATATGTGACAGTGGTTTCTTTTTTAAATATTTGCTCCTTAGAATTCACCCAGACACAGGACACATTCAGACACGTGACGGAACCACACACTGGTCACTTAAGATGTATTTGACAAGGAACCAAAAGGGCTGGCATTTGAGCGAGCACTATTGTGAGCAGTGTGGGTGACCCCAGATCACCCTCTTACTACAGGAAAAATGATTACAAATGTCTCTTGGTCAAATTTCCCTCTTAAAGAACTCCACCACACAGAGCTCTTCTTTACCCAGGCATCTCAAGGACAACGCCTTGGTTTCTTTCATGTCCCCCACAATGACTGATACGTGTTCTCTATACAAGGTAGACATTTCATACTTTGGCCAACAGTCGTTTCTAACACCAATTTCTGTCTGACCTATTTTTGTATACACATTCATTAGAGCATGAAGACACATTTCCCTACATGCTCTGCTTCAGTCAGAGATTCTCCACCTTGGAATTACTGACAGTTGGGACCAGAAGATTCTTTGTCCTGGGAGGCTGTCCTGTGCATGGTAGGATGTTTGGTGGTATTCCTTGCCCCTACTCGCTGATGCCATCAGAACCCCCAACTGTACCAATCCAGACTCTTTCCAAACATTGCCAGGTTTCTCCTCTGGGGCAAGATTGCCCACAGTGGAGAATACCTGGGTTAGATTAATAACACACATCTTTATAGCACTGCTTCTTTTGTGCTACGTATTGTACTAAGTACTTTACATGCACTGACTCATTTACGATTTATACGGTGGGTACTGTTATAATTATCCCCACTTTACACATGAGGAAATGAGAACTGGGAGTTTAAATGACTTGTCCAAGGTCACATAGCTGGTAAGGGGTAGAGCTGAGGTTAGAACACAGGTACAACTAACTAGAGCTAGAATTTTTTTTTCTTTTTTTTGCTAAGAATAAGTTTATTTTTGATTGTGGTTAAATCCACATAACATAAAATTTACCATTTGAAGGGCACCTGGGTGGCTCAGTGGGCTGGGCCTCTGCCTTCGGCTCAGGTCGTGATCTCAGGGTCCTGGGATTGAGCCCTGCATTGGGCTCTCTGCCCAGTGGGGAGCCTGCTTCCCCCTCTATCTCTGCCTGCCTCGATGCCTGCTTGTAATCTCTCTCTGTGTCAAATAAATAAATAAAATCTTTTTAAAAATTAACCATTTGAACCATTTTTAAGTGTATAATTCAGCCATTCAGTGGCATTAAGCACATTCACAATGCTCTGGAATCATTACTACTATCCAGAACATTCCCTTCGCCCACAATGACACCCCGCATTCAGTAAGCAGTCCTGCCCCATTCCCCTCTCCTTCTAGTTCCTGGCAGCCACCACTCTGCTCTCTATCTCCATGGATTTCCCGTGTCTGAATATTTCATATAAATGGAATCATACAACATTTGGTCCTCTGTGATGGGCTTCTTTCACTTAGTAAACTGTTTTCCATGTTCATCCATGCTATAGCATGTCTCACTCCTTCATTGATTTTTTTTTTTTTAGATTATTTATTTATTTGACAGGTAGAGATCCCAAGTAGGCAGAGAGGCAGGCAGAGAGGGGGAGGGGGGAAGCAGGCTCCTTGCTGAGCAGAGAGCCCGATGCAGGGCTCAATCCCAGGACCCTGGGATCATGACCTGAGCTGAAGGCAGAGGCTTTAACCCACTGAGCCACCCAGGCACCCCTTCATTGATTTTTATTGCTGAATAATAATCCATTACATGGACATAATACATTTCACTGATGTACATTTGTACTGTTTCCACCTTTTGGCTATTACGAGTAGTGCTAACAAGTTTCTGTTTGAATACCTATTTCAGTTCTTTTGGAGATAGAATAAATCTATGCTTTTAATCACCCTGGAAATGGCTTCATTCAAATGATGTCCACATTTAAAAATATCCAGGGGTTAAAGGCCCAAATTACTCTCTTCCCTGCTGTTAACCATTAGCAACTGACGGTTTCCCTGGTCTGTTTTTTTAAAGAGGAGACTTTTGTTTACCCTGAGACTGCTTCCAGAGGAGGTACTACTTAAGATACTTCTGGAAGTAGGTGGGGCTATAAATAAATAGTGAAATTAACTCACCACTTCCTTTTTCCTTTTTATAAATAAGGGTTTGGGTTCTATTTTTTATGGCCTCTCACTGTTCTTTTTTCTGTGATGAGGATCCTTGAATCCAAGAAAGAATCAGGTGACAAGAAGGCTGTGGAAGGTTGTCAGATGAAGACAAGGGGGCGAGGGGAGGGGGTCATGGAGCAGAAAGATGTGGGAAAACTGAAGCCTGCTGGGATGCTGGTGTGCACGTAAAGCACCCAGGAGAGAAGGACAGTGGGAGAAAGAGAATACCCTTCCCTCTGTGCTGACTTTAGTCACCTAGCATCGTAAGCCCAGCAGGGACCTCAGAACTTCATCCAGCCACAGGCCCCTCTTCACCTGGCTCAGGCAGCCCCACCTGTCAGGACCATGACATTCTGCCTTATTGGTACTGATTTCTAGAAAAGGTGATTTATCATCAACCTGACATTCTTCCACAGACCTCAAGTAAATTCCACTCTACATTTTAAAGAAGGTTCATTGAAAATGTCATCATCCGCCCCTGAAAAATCTCTCCCCGCTATTCCAGCCCCAGCTCTTAGGTTTCTGGGGCCCCTCTCGCCTCTCTGTCCTTTGAGTCTGAGCCCCCTTAGGGGGTGGCAGCCTGAGCTATATACCCTGGCTGCAAATACTGCATCTATAGGCAGCTGCTGCCTCGTGGCAGTGTAGGAACTGAAAATCAGTACTGCCCAGGCTGGCGGGGTTGTCCAGAGGAGAGCTCTCAGACACACCGCGCTGTTTGGATGAGGTAGCTCCTATCTGGGGAAAAAAGTTGGCAATGTATCAAATGTCTCATGTGCATTGACCCAAAGATTCTATTTCTAGGATTCTCTTAAGGTTTTCAGACATGGGGCGCCCGGGTGGCTTAGTCAGTTAAGCGTCTGACTTGATTTTGGCTCAGGTCATGGTCTCAGGGTCGTGAGATGGAGCCCCGAGTCAGGCTCCACGCTGGGTGTGAAGTCCGCTTGAGATTCTCTCTCTCTCTCCCTCTGCCCCTCCTCTGCCCTCTCTCTCTCTCTCTCTCTTAAAAAAAAAAAAAAAGGTCTTCAAATGAAGTAGATAGGAAAGATACATAGACGAAGATATATTCATCATAACAATAATATTGAGAAATGAGAAAAGGCTTACACATCCAGGAGAGGGGAGAGGTTAAATTATGGTGTAAATATGTAATCAAATATTATATAAATTAACAAAATGAGTAAAATAACTTTTTAAAAATTTTTTTTATTTATTTGACAGATAGAGATCATAAGTAGGCAGAGAGGCAGGCAGAGAGAGAGGAGGAAGTAGGCTCCCTGCTGAGCAGAGAGCCCCATGTGGGTGGGGCTCGATCCCAGGACCCTGGGATCATGACCTGAGCTGAAGGCAGAGGCTTTAACCCACCAAGCCACCAAGTGCCCCAGTTAAAATAACTTTTAATGGCGAAGGGATATGTTCCTGATATAATAATGTTCGTAAGAAGCAGGCTCTTGAACAAATGTCGAATGATTCCCACTTTTGTTAATCAGATGACACAGAAAACATCAGAACCCACCAGAACTTCACCAACACGCCAAACTGTTGGAGATAAGCAAGAGTCATCTCTGGGTTAAGTAATTGTAATAGACATTTATTTTCTTCTTTATTCTTTTCTGTACTTTCTCAGTTTCCTACAATGATTACATTCTATGTCCATCATATAAAAATGTGGAGTTTGTAAAAGTACATCATAAAAACTTTGTTCGATTTAGTGGGCCTAGCTAATAAATCCTTAACATCAAAGACAACCTTTGAGCCCATCCCATCCTGCCTGCTGCTTTTACAGGTAAGAACTGAGGGTGAGAGAAGTTCATGATTTGCGCCCTCTCCACTCCCACCCCGCACGGGGCTGTTCGACAACTAGATCTAGAATTGGATCCAAGCCTTGGGTTCCCTTGTCTGGGACCCCTCTGTGGCTGATGCCTCTCACACTGGGGCCAGTCTCAGAACCCCAGAAGGCTTGTGCAAACACAGACTGCTGGGCCCCGGCCCTAGCACTTCTGACTTAGTGGGAGATCATCCCTAAGAATCTGCCCCTCTAAGAGGTTTCCAGGTGATGCTGATGTTGGTTCCACACTTTGAGGACCCGTTTTGTGCATTCCACTGAATCAATGGGTCTCACCCAGCCTTGATGAAGTTTAGAATCACCTGGGAACAAACAAAAGCCATGGTTGAGCGGGGGCGGTGGGGGTAGGGGTGTCAGGAGAGGGTGGTGGGGTTACATTATATGTTTATAAAATTTTTTTTTGAAAAAAAGCCATGCTTGAGTTCCATCTATGACCAATTAAATCCAGATTTCTAGGGATGGATCTCACACTTTAAAAAAATCCTCCAGCAGATTCTAATGCACTGCTAGCACTGAAAGCAGCTGTACTAATTTCAAGTGTTTCAGTTGAGGGCAACTGTTAGAGAAGACAGAGGTAGCCAAGTGCTAAATGCTATTGAACAGCCTCCCCTCCCACAAATGAATCGATACTTTTTCAAAACAAAATGTGACAGTGTTTCTACGCCACCCCACCCCCACCTCTCATTGTGCTACTTAAAACCTCCATGGTGTCTTAAGCTAAAAGCAAAACTCCTTTCCATGGTCTCCAGGGATCTGTGTCAGCTCCTGCCCTCTCCAGCCTTGACTCCCATCCCTTTCTTCCTGTCATCTTGAGAATTTATAACCACAAATTATTAGTATGCTTTTAAAATGATTGTCCACATGACCCCTTCTAGACTGCTAGCTTTATGACATCAGGCGCTGTGTGTGCTCTCAGCACGAAAGGGACCCCAGGGTCATACCTTGCACCTGGCACAAAGCAGGCTCTTACTAAATTTTGCTGAAAGAATGAATGAATGAATGTCTATGTCTATAAAGTATCTTGAGGTCAAAGGACCACCGTAGAGGCTTGTTATCATCACTATCTATTTATCTAGTCAATTTACTCTTGTGAGTCTCTGATACAATATCCAGGGGCCATGCACTTTGGGTTTCCTTTTGGTGAAGCTGTCAGATCTCTCCTGTCACAGGCTGGGGCCCCGGAAACAGGGAGAACCTGCAGGGTCAGGGCCTAAGGGAGGTTTGACCCCGGAGTAATATTTTAAAATTAGCATCATATATTTGTGGGGTACCGTATATCTTTCCGCTATAAAGAAGATAGTGTGGGTGTCATTATTCTCACTTCAGTTAAGAAAACTGGGGTCCCAATAGGCATGTCCAGGGGAAGAGAATCTTGATCTCGTGTCTTGATTTCTTTCCCATGGGAATCCCTGACGCTTGACTTATAGCAGATCAGCTCCATTAAATCCTGCCCAAAGACAATCAGTAAAATGCTGCAGGCATTCAGTCAGCTTGAAATGAAAAAATATAAAGATATACACGCATACATATGCATATGTATACATATAAATATACACATATACACACACATACATATATGGGACTGGTGGATGGATATGAAGCAAGCATGGTGATTTTTGGTGGGGGATCCTAAATCTCTATTCCTGTTGGCAAGTGAAAAAAACAGGAATTTTAAGTGAAATAAGCCCACATTCCTGAATGATCATCAAAGGGATGGTTTGCTTTTACTGATGCCACTCAGCCCAGCCTAACTGATCCCATGTACTCTGAACACTCCCGGTGCCAGATACACGGTCCTTGCTCCTTCTCAGACCTGCCCCCATAGTGTTGGCTATATTCTCTGCTTGGGGTTTGTAGCCCTGAAAGAGGAGGGAGACAACACAAGGGTGTGGCGCTCTTCCCAGTGACTGTTGCAGAGAGGAGAGGGAGCGGGGTGAGCGTCTGCCTTCTCTCCTGCCCACGTGCAGCTCGGAGCTGCAGAAGCCTGGCTTCCGCTGAGTCCATCAAAGCACTGGGGACGGAAAGTCACCTTGGCTGACTCCTGAAACTGCCAGGGACCCCCCAAACTGCCGCACTCGACTCTGAGGAGAATGGGGCCTTTCTTTCTGATGGCCCAACATGTCCAGCTGCCACTCCAATTGTTCTCCAGGGACAGATGGCCACTCTCCATAAGAGAGACGCGAGAGGGCTGAAGGACCAGCCTCGCTTCCCTTTCACGACTCATTTTCCTTCATCTACAGCAGTCAGCGTTCACCCCGACCTGGAGCACATGTGAGGTCTCCAAAAGGGACCCAGGCACCTAGTTTGGAAGCAAATAAATAATTGGATCCTTCTGAGGCTGACTGAGTGTGTAATGTTGTCATCGCCCTTCTTCCTGCATCACTTCTCCAGCTGTGTGATGAGGGCGGAGGGCACCGGTTTGGGCTGATTGCTGCTGTCTCTCACAGACGGCTCGGATCGGACACCAAAATTCTTCTGTGTTAGAAAGGCACTCCCTAGGCTGTGTCAAGCATCTCACACATTTCAAAACGTAGCTCTCACTGCTTTGTTTTTGCGCCGTTTTTAAGAGGTGGAAAAGTAGAGTTCTATATCAGTGTAGTCATCCATTTGCTTAAACAAGAACTTGAAGACCCCTGGATTTCTTAAATGCCAAGTTTAAGATGGCCTGGCATGGTTATTTGTGAGAGAATGGAGCATTTGTTGGATCCCATGCCTTGAAATTGCTTTAGGATATTTTAGGTAACCTTTTGTAAAACTAAGACCTGGGGAAACAAGAAACATTTCAAGAGAGAAGCTGCTATTCTGAAGTTCCCAGGCTATTTTCCTTCTCTTCTCATATTCCACATCCATTTCCTTCTGTTTGAATTTCTTTGCTGTCAGGTACCTTTTTCCCACTTCGGGCCAAAGAAGTAGGTGCCCAAAATGATTGCCTGATGGGTTTTATTACAAAAGTCGAAGATGCTCCTTTTCTGGCTTACGGTGCCCAGCTGTAGAGTGGAACCTAGTGTCCTCTCTCACCCTCTCCCTGCCACTTTCGCTCACTCAGCTGAGCCTCAGAAAGCGCCGCGAGAGGCTCTAGGATTGCCGAGTTATATTTTCTTCTCATACCACAGCCTGGCAATTCACAGAGTGGAACGTGCCAAACAGAGCCTCAAGCTGCTTTTCCACCATGCTCTCTGGTAAGCAATTGGAGAAAGGCGCACCTTGGTCGAAAGAAAAAAATCAAACTGACTAGCTGTTTTCTGCATGCAAACTCTCCTATGTTGCAATGGACAGAGACTCCGGTTAAATGGCTTTTCAAAATTTCACAAAAAAATATCTAAAATGCCCTACTGGGCCCTTCCCTCGAGCAATCACCCAGACAGAATCGTCTCTGACGTCATTCACAGCTGTGCAGCTGAAGCCGCCCAATATAGCTCCTGGGGCTATTTATGAACCCGGCGCTTCTGGAATACGGATGCCAGCAGACTCCAAATGTGAATCTCAGTTTATTTCTGGTCTTCTGGGTGAGGGGTGACTGGGAACCTCATCTTCTACAATTGTTCCTCGTATATGTGTGTTGGCCAGCCTTATGCCAAGTTGATCCTGCAGCTCCTTCCCAGATGGGATGCCCTTCTATCTGTCACCACGGGCTCTGGGAGGGCAGACTGTCAGCCTGATGCGTAAGCATCAGTGTTTCAGAGGGAAAGCTCCGTATGAAATGACCACCTCCACTTCAACCTCAGCTGTTTTAATGCAGTATAATTGTACTTGGAATGTTTCATAGTTTTTTCCTTCCTTCCTACCATCTTTCCTTCCCTCCTACCATCTTTCCTTCCTTCTTTCCACAAAATTTTATTAAACACTGATTATTTATCAGACCCTGCTTAACATCAATGGAATCGAGTAGTGAACAACTGACGAAAATCTCCGCTCTCTTGAAGAGCAGACGTAAGCAAAACTATTGAGCACATTACAGATTATTCTAGGAAGGGATAAGTGCTATGAAGAAAAAATAAAGTGAGACTACAGGCTAGAAATGGAGGGTACAACTTAAAGCAGGATGGTCAGGAGAAGCCTCGCTGAAAAGATGACATTTGGGAGAACACTGGCAGGAGGTGACAGGGTGAGCCATGCTAATATCTGAAGGAAGAGCCTTCCAGGCAGAGGGTATGGCCAGTGCAAAGGCCCTGAGACAGGAGTGAGGTTGGCATGTTCAGGAAATACCAAAGATGAAGGGTGGCTAGAGTAGCGTGTACTAGGAGATGAGGCGAGACACGCAGAGCCTTGCAGGAGAGAGGAAGGACTCCTGCTTTCACTCTGAGTGATGTCAGCAGCCACTGCAGGACCTTGAGGGGATATGCGGTATGATCTGAAAAGCACTGCTTTTGCCTGCTCTGTTGAGGACCATAGGAGAGTGAAGGTATGGAAGCAGAGAGGCCAGCTAGAGGGCTATGGAAGAAATCCCGGTGAAGAGAAGACGGTGAATCAGACCAGGGTAGGAGGGGTGCAGGTGGTAAGTGGTGGTCAGATTCTGGATATTTTTTCAAGGCAGAGTTCATAGGATTAGCTGACAGGCTGGATGTGAGGTATAAGACAAAAAAAGGACTCCAGGATAATGATACAGTTTGGGGCCTGAGCAATTAAATAGATAAAGTTTCCATGAAGTGAGAGGAAGAAGGGGGCACCCAGGTGGCTCAGTCAGTTGGGTATCTGACTCTTGGTTTTGGCTAGGGTCATGATCTAATGGGTTGTGGGGTCAGTCAATATACTCATTGGGGAGTCCTCTTGGGGATTCTCTCCCTCTGCCCCTCTCCCCACTCGCTTGTGTGATCTCTCTTTCTCTCTAAAATAAACAAATAAGTCTTTAAAAAAAGAAATGAGAGGAAGAAGATCACAAAAGGGGCAAGAGTGAGGGAAAAAGTCAGGAACTCCATTTGGTATGTTTAATATGGAGTACGCAGCTGGACATAGAAACTTGGAGTTTCAGGGGTGCCTGGGTAGCTCAGTCTGTTAAGCCTCTCAGTCTTGGTTTTGGTTTATGTCATGATCTCAGGGTTGTGAGACTGAGCCCCATGACCAGCTCTGCACTCAGAGTGGTCAGAGAGACTGCTTGTCTCTCTCTCTCCCCTTCGGGCCCACCCCCTGCTGTCTCTCTCTCTCTAGAAATAAATAAATAAAATACTTAAAAAAGGAAAAGAGACCTGGATTTCTAGGGAGAGATAGATGTTGGAGATACACCCCTGGGAGTTATCATGGGGAGATAGATTTACAGCAAGGGAGTCAGTGGACACAGAGAACAGCTCTGGGACACTCCCAACTATCATGAGGTTAGAAAATTCAGAACGAACTGGCCAAAGAGAAAGAGAAGGCACATTTGATAATCTGGAAGCTGACTGAAGAGATGATCAATTGTATCTAATGCTATTGACAGGCCAGGTATAATGGGGACTATGAAAGAACCATGGGATTTGGCACCATAAGAGTGAGTGATCACCTTGACAGGAGCAGTTCCCAAGGAGTGATAGGGGGAAACCTGATTGCAGAAGCTTTGAGAGAGGACGGGAGGAGTCTACTGGAGTAGAGTGTTGTAGAACCAGTACTGGAGAGCACTGGGAGCCAGGGGAACAGCAGGAAGGGTGGGGAGAGGTGGGATCAAGAGAGGCTGTTTGTTTTCCATTTTCAGAAGGGAAGAAAGCCACTGAGATTCCTTTCATCCATCATAAAACCATATCCCCTGTCCAGAAGAGTCTGACTCCATTTTTGGTATTTGACTGCTGACAGCTTTCAAGTCATTCAGGAGGCCTGCATGCCCCTCCCTTAAGGCCAGTGAGAAGTCAAAACCATGCAAGCCTCTCCCAGCCACCCTAAATCCCTAAGCCAGTTGTCCCTTCTAACTCTCTCCAGACATTTTTAAACATGCTGGGGAGTCTGCCCTGCTCGCCCCAGAGAACCTCATTATGTGAGTGGTTACACTTTCCATGTCCTTTGGATGGTCATGTGGCATCATCAGTTTCAACACCAAACCAGGGTTTGGGTGGGGCATCCATTCCACCTCCGTGAAGTGGCCACAGCAGCCCTTTTGGAAGCAGAAAGCACCTTGGATGTGGCGGTGACGCTGACCTCCCTGGCCGGCCGGGCCTCTTCCTGCTTCCCACATTGTCAGTGCTCTGAACCTGGGACCCATTCTCTGAACACATGATATGCTTCTGTGAAGCCTGCAGTATGCTCCCCACCACTTAACTCACAAAATATATTAGAATGAAATCAGCAACCAAATAGAAAAATCTAGTCCTGACAACTGCGGAGCACATATTGCACCAGGCACATTAACCACCACCTCGTTTGGTCTGTCTCATGACATGGGTATTATCCCCATTTCATAAATGAGGAGACCAAAGCTAAGAGCTTAGGCTCTCACTACTCAAGCTTGCACAACAATAGGTCAGCTGCTCCATAATTCCTATGCCTCAATTTCACGTGATTCTCTCTCCACGTATTTGTCCCCCAGGGGAGGTAATGTCCTGAGAAAGGATTTTCTGCATTCATATTTTCTAATTTCTTTGGAAAAAAGAATGATCAGGAGCACTCAACTGTGTTTTCTAAATAAGCGAACGTGTCTGGTCTAGTCCAATCTTCCCATTTTACAACAGCAGAATGGCAAGTTCGCTGCCCAGGTTCACACAGCCAGTTAGTTGTGGAACCAGGACAAAATCCAGGTCTGTGGACTGCAGGTTCAAGCTCTTCCCACTGTGCAACACCAGATCTGGTCGATATCCATATGCTCTCCTAGGCTGTACGAGCTAAACCACCCACCCACCCACACACACTAAAAAGCATATCAAACATAGGTAAGAAACTGTCAGACAATATACATTGTTAAAATCATCTTAGAAAGAGTATGTGCATCAAGAGTTTCAAAATATTAATATCTTTAAGGTTCTATAATTCAATTTCTAACAATCTATCCTAAGGAAATGATTCTAAATACAGAATGGCATTTATAGCATTATTTCTAATATTAAAAATAGAATATATTGGGGCACCTGGGTGGCTCAGTGGGTTAAAGCCTCTGCCTTTAGCTCAGGTCATGATCCCAGTGTCCTGGGATCGAGCCCCGCATCGGGCTCTCTGCTCCAAGGAGAGCCTGCTTCCTCCTCTCTCTCTGCCTGCCTCCCTGCCTACTTGTGATCTCTCTCTCTCTGTCAAATAAATTAGTAAAATCTTTAAAACAACAACAACAACAAAATAGGATATATTGTGTATAGCCTAACTTTAGGAAATAGCTAAATAAGTATCACACTCAACAACAATCCAGAAGGATGTGTGTGAAGAATATACAGTAACATGTCTGTAATGTGCTATGTAGAAAAAGGCGGATACAAAATTATAATTTTACTGTGTTTTTAAAGATAATTAAAAATACAAATATATATGGAAATCAATGCAAGGAAATAGACCAATGTCTATATTTTCTTTATCTTTCAAATTTCCTTTAACTATATTAGCTTTATGGTTGAAATGAGAGAAAAAAGCAAACTTTTGCTACAGAGAAACAACATTTTCTTTTTCCAGTTTCATCAGTTTTATTTTGTACAAGGAGGTCTTTACCTTAGCGAAAAAATGAGTTAAGTTTTAAACATAACTAGAAACTGGATGAATATAAAGCTTGAGAGGGACGCCTGGGTGGCTCATTGGTTAAGCGGCTGCCTTCGGCTCAGGTCATGATCCCAGCGTCCTGGGATCGAGTCCTGCATCGGGCTCCTTGCTCGGCAGGAAGCCTGCTTCTCCCTCTGCCTCTGCCTGCCACTTTGTCTGCCTGTGCTCGCTCTCTCTAACAAATAAATAAAATCTTTAAAAAAAATAAAGCTTGAGAGTCTTCTGTGGGCCTCATAGCAATATTTAAAGAAACTCTCAGATGTGCATAAAAGTGTTTAAGTAACATTATGGGAAATAAAAACTCTTCATCTAGGTATTAAGGAAGGATTCACTCACTGTGGAGCCTAAAACATGCCATGTAATGGCCTTTATTGATATGAATTAAAATCTTCCCAAAATACTCAAGAACATTACTCCATAAAAACACACAATTCAGGTTAAATTTGTGAAGAGATTTTTGACCTTGAGCCAAGAGCAATAAAAATTTTAAAATAAAAGTACTGTTTCTCTCACAGATATTATTGTTTGTTAACAGTCAGGAACAAAAAGAATAAAGACTTTTGGTTGTATCAATATGGTTGTATCACACAGATTTTCTCTAAATAAATTCATTTAAACCCAGAAAATTACATCCTAACATGTATAATATAACTACAAGAATCTAGATTTTGTACTATATCAATAATGATTTGAGATAGAGGAACTTCTTTCTGAGATAACTGAAAATTTTTCTAGTCTAACTTTTTTTTTTACTTCAGTCTTGTAATAAAAAGGAAATACAGCTCCATTTAAAAAATTTTTATCAATAACTAAAGGTCTTCCTCCATCTCCTGTAGAGTGTGTAAGAAGCTAACACCATCATTGGTAACGTGCTATTTCCATTGAAAATACTGTGTTGCTGTGTGCTTATCAAGCTCCATGGTCATAGAAATGGCAAATAAACTCTAAAAACGGTGAAAGGTGTTTGTTTGCTAAGAATTCCTTTTTATTTGAACTCTGGGTTCAAATTCCTGCTCCAAACCTTCTCAGCCAGGTGACCTTATGCCAAGTCACTAAACTTTTTTGTGCCTCGTTTCCTTAAACATAAAATGTAGATAATAATAGTAGGTACCTCAGAGATGATTAAATGTGCAATTTAAGTTGTAAGCTGTAAACTGCTCAGATCTATGTCTGGCGTCATTTTATATGTATGCATGCATATATAATTTAATGAATAAATTAACTTTAATGATTATGCAGGTGATGCTTTCGAAGTAAGGCCTAATCTTAGAAAGGGGTTGACATCTGAGTACAATTAAAACTACCTTTATGTGTATGGCAAAAAAAATCATTTTCTGACCCACCACGTGAAAAAAAAACATATGGTCATTTTAATTTGACCAAGTCACCAGAGAGCTAAGCATAAACTGGAAGTATTTTGATCACAAAGGGCAGTTCTTCGGTGGCATATGGTGGAGGGAGTATGAGGTGGTGTTGAAGATGGGTAAATGCTGCGAAAACAGGCTTGTGTCTCGCAATATTTTGATATCTGACGGAAAAATGGTATGAAGGGTATATTTTAGGAGGTGAACGTATAGAAAGCAAATAGCACGGAAGAAGAAATTAGAGCTTGTATTGGTCGTGGGATGGGACTATGACTGGAAGTTTGGTCCTGGGCTCCAGCGTTGCACCCAGGAAGGAGGCTTCTGGATTCCTGGGGAATGAGGTGACCAGCAGCTGGGCAGTCTGTGAGCACGTGAACAGGCTTACGATTTTCCCTCTTGACTTCCTCACCTTGTACCTATGACCAGGTGTTGGCAGCTGATGGAGCTCCCTTTTTTGAGAGGTGTGGAGCAGAGGGCACAGTTCAAAAAACACCCCCTCAGCGACTCTCAGGAGTCACCACACCACCCTCGGTATGTTATGAGTGGCCATTTTCAAAGACAGTCACGCCAGATCCCGCTGTGAGGGTTTAGACTTACACCTACTTCCCAGTTGTTTGACTACTCGTAGGACTGAAGCATAACTTGTGCTGAGCCCCTTCTCTCCATCCACTTGGGGTTCAGACTGGCATTCCTTATAATATGGTATCTCCAGATGCTCCATGGTTAAAGCTTGGAAAACTTGGATATGGACCCCTTTCTTAGAGCATTACTATTCACGTTATGGTTCAGAAGGATCAGCATTTTCCAAACACAGGTGAAAACACATAAGGTCAATGAGTCTCTAGTAGGACTAGCATCTGGGAAACTGAATCTCGGGACTTTTCTGAGATTCAAAGAGTGCAGCAGTGCCCCAAACACAACAAAGGCTCAGGAAATGTTGATTTCCATAATGATGATTATGATCATTATCAACAACTGTGATTATTATTAATAATTTCAGATTAGCTATGCTTACTGTTAATAACAGCTACTCTTTAAATACACTCAGTTAGTGATCCTGCTGAAGTCTTGAATGATGCACACATCAGAAGACTGGTAATGGTTTTGCCCACTGGCCCTGGGTGACACAGTAGGAGTACAGATGGTCATTACATGTCCTTTCTTGTCCACATGATGAGTCATTCAGGGCCAGTGGCTGAGGAAACACGAGACGAGTAAGCACAGGGTGACTGGCCATAGCTGATGGCTGATGAGCTAAAGTACACTTCGGGACGTTGGTTCCAGGCAGGCAGGGCAGGAAGCAAGTTCCACCACTGCTGGACACTCATTCTTGGGTCTGTATACCAGCAGAACCTGGACCCAACATGCTGGTTCTCGTGGGCCCCTAAGAGTCGCCGTGATGTCTCAATGGACAGAGCCCAGGGTGTCCTCAGAATCCCGGGCATTCCACATCTTGGCCTCTCAGCTCCCTGCCAGTTAGTCTGAAGTCCCAAGATCTCTGGGCCATGATACAAGGTTCTGGCATCCACCCATCTTGTTTGTGAAACCCCCTGATGGATAAGGACAGTCTTTTAGCCCCATATGGCATGTCCTAATCGATATGAATCCATAGGAAACTGCCCCTCCTGCCTGTTTTCCTGTATCCTTCTAAAAACTGTTGCATTCTGGCAAACGAACTACCAAGACCCTAAGAAGAAGGAGTACATATGGAGTGGGCAGAAGCTTAGAGGGTGTCATAGCTTTGGGCTTGCTTGCCTGGTTGCAGGCAGTGTTACATATGGTGCTAAGTTTTATGCATAATGCCTTTGTATTTCAGTTGCTCTGTACAAATAAAACAAATGTGAAACAACTGGTATATTTTTTCTATCCTGAGAAAAACACTGTTTCAAAAACAGTATTAAAATAGGTCAGATGAGTGGGAATTTATAGACACACAGATGTTTTAGTGACTATGGAAAATAAAGTATTTCTATATTGTAGGAAAATAGAAAGACACAATTACAATGTATTCTAAGTATGTATCAGACATCACTTTAGACACTTCACCTCCCCTCCCTCCCATCCAACCACCCATCCACCCACCTACCCATATACCTATCTAGCCAGATTCCTCCTTTGATCCATTCTTCCTTCCATCCTCCCATCCATCGTCCATCCATTCATCCATCCGCCCAACTAAACAAACCAATTAAGCAACAAGTCAATCAAATAATCAACCAACATTAAGTGAACACCCCGAAGTGTTAGGTTCTAGGCACCCAAAGTCGAAATCAGATTTAGTCCTTGTTCTCACTTAAGGTAGTTCAAAGACTAAGAGAAGTGTTTACAGCCCAGGAGTTTGTACATAAGCAGGGCTGTGCTTATGTACAAACACGCTGTATTTCATGCTTGGAAGTTCCTCTCCTTCTAGGCCTACTTCTTAGTCTTGACTAATCTCCATGGTTGGCATTGTCCTAAGAATACAAACCCTTAGTGCCTGAAAATAAAGAAATTCTTCTGCTAAGTATATAACTTAAAATTTTGGCTTGTATAAGTATACCCATAAAATCCCAGGAAGCTGGGGCCACTGCTGTAAACTTGGACCTCCTCATAATATAGTCCATCCCATCTGACATCCTCCTTCTTCACTCACCTTGCTAATTCTTATTCATCCCTCCAACCTCCCCTGGGCCATTCATCACTTTCTCCAGAAAGCTCTTCTTTGTGTCTGAGCTCAGACCATTCTTTCTGTAAAGATCCTAAATCCTACATATCCTTTCTGTTTAATCCTAAATCCTACATGTCCATCTTGCTCATCGCTGTATTCCTGCCTTTAGCACACCATCTGTCTGTATAGCATTCAATAAATATTTCCAAATGAGTAAATGGATGAATAAGTAAACTGAGAGCAGGTTCTTGGGAGATATATAGTTGATAGGCTGCTTAGAACATAGAGTTTCCCCTGCAATGTATTACTTTGGCCAAGAATAGAGAGGAGTAGTATGGTTTTAATTACTCTACATGAGAACAGAATAGAATGACAACAATTTATTCTACAGCACAAGGCAGAGTAAATCATTTTCATAAGATGAAACAACGCAGTGAGATGAGATCGGTTACTGTTTCTGCTAAGCAGCTATTAGAGAAACCCTCTCATCTTACAGATGAGGAAACTGAGGCCCAGAGAAGTGGAGGAGTCCGTCCTAGGTTCCCAAGCCAGTTGGTAGCAAAATAGGACCACAGAACGAAGCTTCTGGAGTCCCAATCCACTGTTCCTTCCACTTCGTCTCCCTCTCTTTAGCAGCCATTTGCTGGCCTCCATGGTCAGGGAACGACCCTGCCCAAAGCAGCTACACCTAGAAAGGTTTTGGAATCTAAGAATTACTGATGCTCTAACAAGAAGTCCTGAGGCCAAGATGATTTAAAATATATCACTACTGACCTTAAGAAAATCACACTGTGACATTTGGAGCTATGGAACTTCACTCCAGAGCTTCCCTTAGGCTTAAAAATATGAAAAGGAAAATAACAAGAGCATCTTGACATTTTTGAGAGATTCTGGTCCAAATCGACATTTCCAGTGCTCCTCCAGGAGGCACACAACTCGGGTACAAACCCTCAATGTGGCAGAGCTGGGCCAAAGACTGAGCTGGATCATTTCTCCTCATATAGGAAAGAATGGTCATAATGAAGAGAATCACTGCTATTAATTAGCAAACACTTAGAAGGTGTAGGAGAGTAAGCACATAAGATTGATAGGAAAAGGCACATAGGTGAGGGTGCCTGGGTGGCTCGGTCGGTTGAGTATCTGACTCACGATTTTGGCTTGGGTTGTGAAGTCAGGGTCCTGGGACCAAGTCCTTCATCTGGCTCCACAGTCAGCAGGGAGCCTGCTTGAGGATTCTCTCTCTCTCTCTCCCTCTCCCTATGCCCCTCCCTACCACGCTTGCACACGTTCTCTCTCTCTCTAATAAATACATAGATCTAGGAAAGAAGGAAGGAAGGAAGGAAGGAAGGGGCACATATCCATCTGTTCACAAGACTGAGAAGCTGAAGAGCATTTTCAACATTTGCTTCCCTGAAGCTGTGATGATAATCAGGAGGAGGATACTGGTAATCAAAGATTACACTCCCAGAGACACCATGCTCTCTACTTGACACACCATTACCTCACTACCCATGAGGTAGATACCGAGATGGGGAAACTGAGGCTCAGAGGATAAATCATTTGCTCAGCCCCACAGCAAATAAGGAACATACCTGGCTTCTGAGACCAAGATTGGTCTGGCTTGTGTACCCATATCTTCAACCCTTACAGGATTTTTATACTTTTCGTAAAAAAATTAGTCACTTGGAAGTTGGTAAACATGTTTTAGTTCAATGTAGATGAGATGAACCCCCGGGGATCTTCACTTCTTCCCCTCTCTCCCCCCATTTCCGGCCTTGTAAAACCATCCTTTCTTATGTTTGCAGTGAGCATAGAGATCTCTTTAAAAAAAAAATCACTCTGTCTGAGGAGCGTTCTGGAAGCAGGAAGCCACAGATCATAAAGATCAGATGCTTACCCTTATTTCACAAGACAGTTTTTTGTCTTTCAAATGGGTATTTGCCCCAAATCTCCCTGCTGGGTTTAAGACGAAGCATAAGACGTTCCCAGCACGGGGTGTGGCACATAATAGGTGTTCCAGAAATATCGGCTGGATCAGAATTTGCCCTCGTAGCTCCATTGTTACAATAGGGTAAAGTTGCCCTGGAGGACGCAGAACCTGTCCCCAGGAGCTGTTCTGAGGGTATGTGAGGCACTGGCATTAGGAATGGCTGGGCCAGTAATGCAGTGGTTCCCACACTCTGCTTGGGGAGCTTTAAAAATTCCGAGGTCTCCCGGCCACCCTAGCTCAGTTAAATCAGAATGTCTGGGGGCAGAGACTAGGCATCAATATTTTTAAAAAAATGCCCAAGTGGTTCTATTGTGCCTGTGCCAAGGGAAATCTGCTTCAGAAAACACTAAGGGTTGCAGTGGAATTGAGGCTACTGGTTTGGAAAAGGGGCAACTGTGTCTGATTTGCCTTAGCAACAGAGAGAGGAGCAGAGAAAAGATGTTGACATGTGGGTGCAAATTTCATTTGCCCCGTGTCTTCTACTGCGTGATGGCTCCATCCTTCCCCTTTCTCTCCTCGTCTCTTCCTCTGGCTGCTGCCCCACTGCCTGCTGGGTTTCTACTTGTAACAGTCAAATCTAAGAACGCCACATGTGGGATATGCATGCTTCAAGGGGCTCCTCCAGTGCTGCCTGTGAGTTTACTGGAGGTTTGTTCCTGCTTTTGTTCTGGATAGCTGTGAGCTTGGCATGCAGGGGAGGGGAGGAAGGGTGAGCTGAACTGCAGGCTGAAGTCACACCTGACAACAGGTATACAGGGGCGGTCGGCAGAGGTCCCACTTGCTGCTGCAGGCTGCTTGCGGAGGTCGGGGGTCTGCTCCCTGAATTGGCTGACTGACCTCAGTACTGAGTTCTTTGTTCCCTCCCCAAAGCACAATCAGCCAGATGTTTTGTGTCCTGAGGCAATGGGGGCCTTTCCAGCTGATCCACACGGTGGGCTCAGCTCACAAAGGGCTGGATCTGTGTGGAGAGGACTGGCTAGGATCACCTTGGGTTAATTTCTCTAGGGTGACAGTTCCCCTTTCAATGGAAAGCAGAAAACAAAAGCTCCAAATTACAAAGGAAACCAGGTGAGAGGGAAGCCTCAGTAAAAGAAAGGGAATTAGTACCACGTGAAAAAGAAGTGAGGATAAAAAAAACACACAAGAAATGTGACAATTCTTCCAAAAAGCCTACAAGTCTTTGAAAGATATGTGAGAATTTTTTTTTTTTTAAGTTACAATGCGTGGACCTGAGCCTTTCAGAGCCCTCTGAGGGGAAGAACCTGACTCCCGATCCACCACGTTGCTGGCAAGGAGCATCGCTGTGGGGACAGAAGCAAGATTCCTGGGATCATCTGAAACCACATAAAAGGGAACAGGGAACTGGTTTCTCCCAGTTTACTGTAACTTAATTCAAGAGCAGGAGAGACTTTTTTGTGAAAGAATCACTATCCAGTTCAAGGCAATAGAATTCTTAACTGGTTGAATTTCATCAGTGTGTCCTTTGGGCCTTACATCTGTCTATTCCTGAATTCTGATATTTTGTCACACCCCTGGAGCATTACACAAAGAACTCTGCAGATGAGATAGGCCAAGGGGAAGGCCAAAGCAAAATGACTTACCTTCTTGGGTGTATTTGCCAGACTAAAGCACATCCTTTCATATCCAAGTGTGTGAGGGAAACTAAGACTTTTGATAAAGATTTTGATTTCATTGAAAAGTCTCCTGCTTATGACACATGCACTTGTTTTTTTCATCCTGACCGCTATGATGTTGGCCAAGTAACCTGATGCCTTAGGGCCTCAGCTTCCTTACTTTCAAAATGAGGACTTAGCCAAGACCATACTTTTCATCTTCAGATGTTCAATAGACATTAACTTTAGCACTAGTTCTACAGATGCCCTTGAAAAGTTAAAAGTTAGGGGTGGGGGTGAGAAAAGTAACCAGATAATTATATAATAGTGAAGCCATAGGAGAACAGAGATGGGGCAGCTAACATCAGAATCGTATGTGATGTATATGGGTGTGTGTGTGTGTGTTTGTGTGTGTGTGTGATACCATTGGCTACAGAGGCATTCCTAGTAAATGCATTACTTAGTAGTGTAGTTTACCTTACAGTTTAGAGACTCAACTAGAACCAATACATCCCACTACTTCTAGGATCTTCACCATCTAAAAATAAATGGAGACTTATGCTTCCATTTTATCCAGCAAAGACCCCTAATCATAGCCTGTGGAAACAAGCACCCATTGTTTCTGGGCATCATGGGGATGTGAAGTTAAATAAATAAACACACTAAAAAAAAAGAGTGCGCAATTACCATTGTAACGTTACTATCATTTGTTTGTAAATTGTTTTTTTAAAAGATTTTATTTATTGGGGCACCTGGGTGGCTCAGTGGGTTAAAGCCTCTGTCTTTAGCTCAGGTCATGATCTCAAGGTCCTGGGATGGAGCCCTGCATCGGGCTCTCTGCTCAGCGGGGAGCCTGCTCACCTCCCCCCCCCGCCCCCCCCCCCCGCGTGCCTCTCTGCCTACTTGTGATCTCTGTCAAATAAATAAAAGATAAAAGGTAAAAGATTTTATTTATTTGACAGACAGAGATCATAAGTAGGCAGTGAGGCAGGCAGAGAGAGAGAGAGGAGGAAACAGGCTCCCCGCTAAGCAGAGAGCCCGATACGGGACTGGATCTCAGGACCCTGAGATCATGACCTGAGCCGAAGGCAGAGGCTTAACCCACTGAGCCACCCAGGCACCCCCATTTGTTTGTAAATTTTAGGTAGAGTAATGTGTATGATTTTTAAAATACGTGCTAATTCATGAGCAGAGGCTACGGAGCCATGGGCAAGCATCACATTAGAATAGCTCCAAAGGCTGGGTCCCCAAGGAAAGCTGCACAATGCATCAAAGTCAGGGCGTCCTGATCCTGGGGCCACCCGGCTGACTTCCCATGTCCTCAGTTGGAACCATGCACAGCCCTGTCGGGAAGTCCGAGCACTTCAAAACCCGCTCCTTTCCACACTTGGTTTCTCCTCATAATTACTTCTCAAGTTGCCCTCCTGATACTCATTTAAATGCTAAATAAAGGGAGAGAGTTCTCCAAGGTGAGAGACTCCCGGCTGTAACCTGGAGCTACCTCAGAGTGAAAATTAAAATCAATTATACCCCATGCAGGTATAATTATAGTAACCTAATGAGTAGGAATGTGAAATGATCGTCTTCTGGGAAACAAATAGACTTTGTGATGTGAATGAGTGTGACACACACGCCTTGGCCCTTGTCAGATTTTCCTATGGCTCGGTTCTGAGTTTGCACTCAGGTGGGTCTGCGGGAGTGGGAGGAGCTTAGAGGAAGTCCCGGGTGCCGAGGAGGCTGGGAAGGGCTCTCTCCAAGGAGGCGACGGTCCCATTATTACTTAGCTTCTTAGACAGAGGAGGCTGCTGGGGCTGGGCACGCAGCAGCTTCAAGGGTATGTCTATGAGATTCAACAGGAGGGTGCTACACTGTCATTGGTGAGGCCAGAGCGGGATGGGCAGCCTGCAGCATGCCCATGGCCAGCCCAGGAGGTGCCCCAACAGTGGCACTGGCCGTAGTCCCTGCTTTGCTGGAGGTCTTGGAGCCCATGGCCACATCTCATGCTCCTGAGCCAGACCATCACTAGCACTAGGATCCAGGGTGGCTATTCCACAGCCCAGAGTAATCACAACATACTAGGATTCAAAATGTTCAGATGTGCCCTTAAGGAGCCCAAAGTCTGCCAAATATTCTGGAGCAAGAGGTATGCCTGCGTTGCCTTTGTATGACTATGGCATGAGTGAGTCAGCTTGGGTTATAGAAGACTCCCTGAGGATCTTCTAGCTCCCTGTCATTCTGGAGAAATGGGCGGGGGGAGGGTGCTGTGGAGCACTGTCTACAACACTGTAAGTACATTGGACTGAGTCTGCACCCTCCCTTCGCCCCTACCTTGTCCACATTCTGGAAATCACCTAACCAGGGTTTTGCCAAAGTGTCCTGTGGCCATCCAAGAACATATAATTCTGGCCGCCTTCTCAAATTTATAAATCAGAGTAGAGGTAGGGGAAAGGAGGCAGGAATCGACATTTTAAACAAACATGCCTCATGGTGATCATGCCCAGTAAGGTTGAGACTCGCCCCCCTGGAGCATGCACGGTCACCTGCTAGCTCGAGGCATGCATGGCCACAGGGAAGCTTCACTGCTCCCAGAGAGTTTGCTCTCAGTCCAGAAGGACCCTTCTTCTGTCCCTCTATCCTTTGCTCTCTCCTCCTCTCTCTTTGGTGCCCTATGGTCTAGGCCAGGCGCTATGGTGGGGCTACAGGAAATGAAAGATGAATAAGACATGGGCTTTGACTTCAAGGAGCAAAGGTTTGGTTGAGTTGAGGAGACAGCCATCTGAACCATCAATCACAAAACACTATGATGTAAGTTGCAATAAAGGTAGGTGCAAAGAGTTCCACAAGCCGGGTAGACAAAGTCTTAAATTTAGAAGGAAGATGAGAAGTACTCCAAGACCAAGGTCAGAAAAGTCTTCAGAAAGGGAGTGACATTGAGAAGGACCTTGAAGGAAGAGCAAGAATTTGTTAGATTGAGAAAGAAGAAAAAGGCATTTAAGAAGTATACAACCAGAGTCACATGAGTCAGAAAAATATCTGGGGACAAGTCTGGTATGGCCCCCAAATAGTCATTAGTATGATAGAGTTTTATTATGATGGGTTTTGATTCTATCCTGAGATCTACAGAATGGATTCTTTCTTCTGAAGATCCTTCCCAGCTACCCCAAAGTTTAGTTGAGATGGGAAAATGTTCAGTGGTCTTGCTTTGGGCACATGGCTGTTCTTGCTCTTCTTAATGCAGGGTGAAATGGGGAGGTGGGGGTGGGCAGAGAAAGGCTAGGGCAGCATGTAGTCAGGGGAACCCATGAGACCTGGCTCCCATGTGGGCCGAGGGTGAACCACAGACCTCAGACAAGGTGTCAGGTTATCCTCTATTCTCTCCAGGGTGATACCCATTGTTTGGATCCAATGGCTCTTGAATGACACTTGACACCCCTCCCCCCCCACCTCCTCACCCCTGTTTCTGCCACTTGCTCACCACAGGCATGGTTTAGCTGAATGTTTGAGCTTTTAAAAATAATACTTGTAAGATGGATATCAGAAAGTGGACTAGTAGCAATGGTTCCCATTCAAAAACTGGAATCCCACAGTTCCTGCAGTGATGGGAAGAGCCACACACAGATACTAAAAAGGAAGTAAGGAATCTATGTTTTCATTCTGGTTTTGCCACCAGTCAGCTGGGTGACTGTAGGCAAGTCTTCTCCCTTTCTGTATGTCCTCAAATGTGAAGTTTCTAGATGATCTCCAAGGCCCCATCCAGCTTTACATTTATGATGTTACCAGATTATTTTTCAAAACTGCAGTCTCTAATTGGCATTAGTATGATTATTGTTGTTACCAATTCTGCCTTACTAGCCAGATACTGAGAATTTTACAAGGCAGTTCTGGGACATCGTGAAGACAGCCATTATGTTTCTGCTTCTTATCATGTCTTATAATGCTGTAATTAAGTTATAGTCTATTTTAATATTTGTAGCGGTGTGCCAGAACTGGCTCAAAATGTGTGCATCTCTTCCTAGCCTGATTCAGTGACATCATGTTGGAAGCTTGAAATCAGCCATGGTAGGAGTAGGAACACAACACAAACAGGAAAATGTCAGGATTCCTTCTTCCCTCCCGGAGGGAGAACATTCCTGGTGGTTAAACCTCTAGCAGCATAATACAGGTTACAGTGTTTCCGAAAGAATCCATAAAATTACTTTGTAAAAATCAAATAATGTTTTAAGTGGCAATATTTAAAAATATTTCATAATTTTTAAAAAGCTGGCTATTTAAAAAATACACTGAAGGCTTTTTTAAAAGTCAGAATTGTTAACATATAATTTATATGCAATGAAGTTCACTCATTCAAAGTACACAGTTCTGTGAGTTTTGACCAATGAGTACAATCATATACCCATCAGCATATAGCCTTGTCCCGTTGGAAGTTGGCAAAGCCATGCAACTTCCTTTGGCCAGAGAAATGGAACAAGTGACTGGCATCCCTTTCAGACAGAAGCTGGAAGCAGCAATCATAGAAAAAGGACATTATTGGGCATACACTCTGACGGGTATGGAACGTGAGTAAGAAATAAATGTTTGATTCTATAAGCCATTGATATTTGGGGATTATTTGTTAATAGGTCCTAATGCAGACCATTCCCACTGAGAAACAGTGATGACAGTGTGAATGGCAAGGCAGGTAAATTAGCTGGCTAAAATATTCTGCAAAAAAAAAAAAAAATCTCTTTTATCATACTGTGCATAGTCCTTCTTGAAAAAAGATCCCAAACTACCTACTCTGGTTTCATTTCCAGATGTTCCCTTCCAGTATTCTATTCATCCTGAGTATTTGAAACTCCTTAAATATATTAGTATTACCTCTACCACTTACTGAGCATATACTATGTGCCACACACTGTTGTCAACCCTTCATGGTTGTCTCATCTGAAGGACAACATCTTTGCTCCCTATTTCCTCTACTTAGCATGACCATCTCCCCTTTCTGTGTGTGAAAACATCCTACCTACCCTTTATGATACACTAGGAATGCCATCCCTTTTTTCAAGTGTTTCTAGCCCTCTCTCTGGTGTTGCTCCTCTGATAAGCTCCTAGATCATTTTGTGCAAAATGTATCCTGTGCTATTATTATTTGTCTCCTACTGAGGTTCCCTCACCCTGTCACCACAGTTGGTCTTGGCACCTGCTGGCGTGCTTATAGACGGTGGGATTTCAGGCCAGGATGGAAACAGTAAGGACAACATTCTGGGTGGGCAGGGAACCCAAGTTTAACTTAAAGGAATGAGCTGTGACTGCATTTTAGACCAAAGGCCCATGTCTCTTAAAATTGTACAGAATTCTCTTAAAATAGTTCATTAATGGATGGATTTGGATTTCGTGTGGGTAGACTCTGATCTCTCTATCAAATCTAAACTGACCACCCATAAAGTCTGACACGATCTGGTGAGGTTTTCACACTGGGGTTAGTCAGCAGGATGGTCTCTATTTCTCCAATGTCAGGGTGCTCCTGTCATAGAAGCAGGATGTTTGAAAAAGCCTCTAGGGGGCTCAGGTTAAAGAGCTTTGTGGGTGGGATCCTAACTCTCTCTCACAGCTGGAGAGGCTGTGCCCAAGCTCCTCTTCCCGTGGGACAAGTAGCATCCTCCCTCCGGGGTAATATTTCTTGGGTCCCAAGGTCCCTTGGTGCTGAGAGCTTGTGTTCCCAGATAATTCCTGTAAACAGCTGGCACCCAAATCCAGACTGCCTGGTGCCAAAGTTGTTTCATTATCTCCCCACTAACAAAACTGCTCTCACACTTGCCCCACAAAGAGGGAGATAAACAGGGCCTGCGGTCCTCCCCCTGGAACACAAATCCAGCCTGCAGAAGCAGTCTCAGTGCGGCCCTTCCATCCTCTCTTATCTGGCTGACCCTGGCTTTCAGTTTCTTCTTTTCCTGTAAAGCCTATTCCAAGGCCTAACTTACCTCATGTGATGTTGTGGAGTTCATCCCCTAACCTTGGTGGCTGACAGCTGGCACCTCAGAAGGACCCATATTGCAAAACAATACCCTCCAAAAATGGAATGACACTGTCCACAACCAGCTAGTGTCTTACTATTCGCAAATGGTGACCAGATGTATGAATTTGTCATCCCCTCATGCTCATCGTGGGAGCCAGACATAGCTTGATCCTCCCTATTTCAGAGGTGAGGACCTGAGGCTGAGAGGGCATGAAGCCTTGCTTCAGGTCACACAGCAAATAGACAATGGACTCAGTTTGAGAACCAAGGTTTTCCAACTTCACACCTCACTGCTCTTGCTCCCTGGTGACGCAGTGAACATGACCCCCAGTGCTGTCTACTCTTTCATTCTTCCCGTAAAAATGTTTCACAGTATTGACAGTTCAGCTTTATATTGAATTACATCTACACAGGAGAGCATGTGTAGCCCACTGCGGCCCATCTTGCAGAGAAAGAGGAAATACCTTTCTCCCTCAACGTAGACTGAACAAATAAAGAACACTTCCAGAAAAACCCAAGAAGTCCACAGGGTAAGGTTTCTGTGTGCCACCTGATCTAGCTGATGAAAATTCAGCGACCACAGAGGCACAGAGTCATTTTCAAAGACAAAGGAAGCAGGAGAAAATAGTATAGTTCAGGGGGAGTGAACAGGGGGACCAAGATGAGGAAAATGAGGGGCAAAATTTCAGGGGCACTCACTCTCAAATGCTGATGTTGCATCTCCAAGGGAGCACCTCCTTCAATTTTGTGCCCTGCCCCTCACCCTTGCTTCACCCAAGTCCCGGCCTGGGTGTACCAAGTCTCCTCATCCCAGAGCTAAAAGTCTGTCAGATCCTGAGGGACAATATTGAAGGCTGATTCTCCAGGATGAGATCAGAAGCAAACTAGAAATAACACTGTCTTGCCCAGACAGGGCCAGCTCTATGACGGGTAGGCCCAGTGAAAATATATACCCCTTTCTCAAAAACGATGAAGAATTTCAAGAAAGTGACAGCAGAACATTAAACCAAGGGAGGACCTCACACCCATGAAGCCAGCCCTGTGCCCACATGTCCTACCTAACAGCCTGGCTGTCTGCCACGAGAGACAGGGCCGTCCTGGTAATGTCTCCTCCTTTAGCCAGATTCAGCTATGTGCACCCAGTTGCCTAGGAGATGACCCCCTAAGAAATCTATGGAGGGATCTCATCAGTAGCCAGCGAGATTGTACCCTGATGGGATACAGAAGCCCTGAGTCCTGGGTGTGGTCCTAGCTCAGACACTAACTAGGTTATAAAACCCTGGGCCAATCACAGAATGCCTTTATACCTAGGTTTCCCCCTTTGGGTTGGCTTATAACTTTCAACTTTCTGGCTATGGACTCCCAGGGATTCATGATTACTCCATGTGCTTGGAGAATTATCTGTATTTAGAATAACTACAGCTCCCCTCAAAGTATTTGTCTCTTCCTCCTATAAACGACCATTTTAAAAGGAGGTAAATATGATCTGGGTAATAAAAATATAAATCTGTTTAAAAACTTTGAATTAACAGTAGCTCTTTTCAACTATGTCATTTTTTCAATCAGTGGATTTTTAAAAAGATTTTATTTATTTATTTGAGACAGCTAGAGAGTGAGCAAGGGGGGAGAGGGACAGAGAATCTGAAGCAGACTCCATGCTGAGCTCAGAGCTGGACATGGGGCTCAATCCCACAACTGCCTTTTTAAAAAAATAATTTTATTTATTTATTTGAGAGAGAGGGAGAGTTAATCAGTTTTTTGTTGTTTTTTTTTTAGGCACTAAGAGGTAATTCTGGAGCCTTTTCTACTGCTGTACTGATCTCACCATGAACTGGTAACAAATGGATCTCAGATACCTGTCTGCCTACCACACTTTTTAAAAAAGGATTTTATTTATTTATTTGAGAGAGAGAGAGAGAGTGCGCAAGCATGCACGAGTGGGAGTGGGGAGGGGTAGAAGGAGAAGCAGACTCCCTGCTGAGCAGGGAGCCCTATGTGGGGCTCGATTCTGGTAACCCAGAATCATGACCTGAGCCAAAGGCAGACACTTAACCAACTGAGCCACCCAGGCACCCCACCACACTTTAATCAGGGTATTACTCTGGGATCCTGATACAATTACAAGCTCACAATTAATCCAGAACCTTATCTGCCTTGATTTCATTTATGTACTGAGTAACTTTACTGAGAACCTACCGTGTTCTGGGCATTGTTCTCAGAGTTGCGGACACAGTGAACATAATAGACAAAAATCTCTGTCCTTATGGAAATTATGTTGTTATGTAGGGGGAGACAGATATTAAACAAGTAAGTGAATATATGTAAATATGTAGAAATAAATATATATTAATTGCAAATTATGTTCATATTTCATATATAGAAATATATGATATATGTTTATATATTATAAATATATGTTAAATATATACTTATATATTGTATTAATTTATTATATATGTTTATATGTTCAATAAAATTTATGTAAATAAAATATATACATATATGAATATATAAAATAACTATGAATGTATACAATAAATATAAATCTATAAAATAAAGAAGACAGGGGGATGGCTGAGCCATGAATCTCTACCCAGGTATCTAAAGCCTCAGTGGATTCCTTTCCTTCCAGGCCTCTGCCATCTTTTTGCTGATTCTCTCTGCTTTGGCCTTTTCCCCCCAACCCCAGTTCAGCAACTTGTATGATTAATCATGTGCCTCTAGTTGCATGGAAAAGAAAAAGTGGGGGGCCTCCTGCTTCTCTCTCTCTCTCTCTCTGGTTTATTATGGTACACCAAGTAATAAATTATGCACACACTGTTTGTTTGATTAATTCATCTGTATTTGCTTTCTGTGGCCGCTGTAACAAATGACTACAGATTTGGTAGCTTAAAGCAATGCCAGTTTGTGCTGAAATCAGTTCCTCTGGGCTGAAATCATGGCCTGTGCTTCCTTTGGAGCCTTCAGGGGAGCTTCCTTGCCTTTTCCAGCTTCTAGGGGTTGCTGACATGCCTCAGTTTGGGGCTGCACCATCCCAACTTCTTCAGATCTCCCCACGCTCCGTCTTCATCCTGACTTCCCCTCTGTGCCTGTCTGTACATTTCCTTCTGCCTCTCTCATAGAAAGACATTTTTGTGGTACTTAGGGTCCATCTGCATAATCCAGAATAATCTCATCTCCAGATCCTTCATTTAATCACGCCTACAAAGATGCTTTGCCAAATTAAGATAACATTTACGGGTTGCAGAGATGGAGACCTGCTATCTTTGCAGCCCCCTTATTTCACCTGCCACAACATCCTTAGCCGCCCCAGCACACTCTGCACCTTCCCGCAGGGTTCAAGGGCGGGGAGACGTGATGGGCGCTAACAGGTGCACTGCAAACAGATGAAACGAACCTTCCTATTTGCCTTAAAAATCTCCGTCAAACAAAAATAAAATATACACCATAAATTTCTTTATCTTCTTCTTTTTTAAAGATTTATTTATCTAAGAGAGAGAGCAGGGAGAGAAGTGGAGGGAAAGGGAGAGGGTGAGAATCTCAAGCAGACTCCCTGCTGAGCATCGAGCCTGATGTGGGACTCGATCCCACAACCGTGAGATCATGACCAAACTAAGAGTCAGACACACAGCAAACAACTGTGCCCACCAGGCACTCTTCCACCCTAAATTTCTTAAACTTCTACCATATCCCCTGAGAAAGATTCCGGAAGTCACTTCATGAAACTGACTGGAATGCTGATTAACCACAAATTGAGCTTGGCCCTCAATCCTTTTCTCTGGAGGAAGAGAAAAGGAAGTGATGTCAGCATGTCCCAAGAGTGGTTTTCTTTGGAGCGGGATAAACACTAGGTTACTACCCACCTGGAGTCCTTTTCTCATTGCTTGGTCTTTGTTCAGTCTGATGCACATACCAGGAATGTCTGTGTTCCTGCCCTTTGTAGTATAGCTGGAGCTTCCCCTGCACTCAGCGCTGGTTCATCTGTGCCTCCCAGTGCCTCCCAGTGCTGTCCATCACAACCAGTGTTCATTTGGGCTGTGTGTCCGGTACTGTGTTCAACACATTGCCGGGCTCCGTAAATGACTCATAATGAATGTGAGTAGTCTCATCCATCCCTAGGCCAAGGCCAGACACTGCAAAGTGCCCATGGCAAGTGCCTTAGGATTGCAAACAATATGGTCTCTGTCTTGTCAGGCGTTCAACTCTGCACTGTAGGATGAACATAGCCACTGTCTATACTGGAATCATAGTCTATACAGCTGTGTTCCAGCAAAACTTTATTTATGGGACAAAGTTTACTTATTCCTGCTCTAGGCCCAAAGAACAGATTCTTATTCCCATCATAAAATGTTGAACCACTTCTATTGGTTTAAGGACAACCTCAAATTTGCTTTCCATTAATACCTCTCCAGACCAGGTTTCCTGACACTTAGATGATTTTTCAGATACTCACTGAGTTTATGTAATTCTAATAAAACTTAGTTTTTTTAGAGACCCCATTTTTCCTATTGTTCTTAAGTTGTCTCCTGAACTCCCTGTGTTAAATAAGGGGGTATAATTTCATCTTGACCATCTGGGTTTATTCTGCTAAGCTTGTTACCACACACACACACACACACACAAAAAACCAACAAAACACATATTTTTGCAAAGTTGTTAAGTGTCTCTTGTAGTACAAAGCTCCTGTGGCTGGATTTCAGTGTTGACTTCCAGGGCCCAGATTGATTTGTAAATCAGAAAAAGTACTGTAAAACATAGTGCTCCCCAGTACTTCATCAAACCTAGCATTTCTGATTTACGAATCACCAGTCCAGGCCCTGTGCCAGAAGTTAGGACTGATTCCTGCCCTCCAGAGGTTTATAGTCAGGTTGGTAATTACAGAAGTTAGAGGGTAATTATAATTATATTTATATAATCTATACTTATATATAATGCTATACATACACATAATGTAAACTATAAATTACATAACATGTTACCTATAAAATATATAATTATATGCAATTTGCAGAGTCATAAAAATGGCTAAGGCAGGGGAGGCGTAGCTAGCTCTGGGAGCCCAGAAACCTCCTTGACTTCCCCAAACAAATGATGGGTCACCTGAGACCTGAAGGATGGGAAGGAGAGAGCCAGCCAGTGAGAGTGAGTCCAGCACAGTGTTTCAGGCTGAGGGAATAGGCTCTGCAAAGACTTGGAAGTGAATTAGAGGGCGACCCAGCACATGAGGATGACTGGAAATTAGAAGGTCAAGGAGTGAGGCAGGCTACCCAAGGCAGATGGGTTCACATCTAGAAGTTTGGAGTGGGGGAGCTGGTGAAGGATAGCTTGAAGCAGAGGAGTAGCATGGTAAGATTATAAATGCAAAGGTACAAACTAATTAAAATAATTATGGTAAAGCTCTTGCTTGCTTCTCTAAGAGAGTTTAAAAGTCCTCTCAGGGGGCTCGCTCTAGATCATGTCTGACCTGTAACTCCAACAATGTGCTTCCAAGGAATCACTTCTTAGACCAAAGGGCCAATTGGAGCATGTTAATTGTGAATTTCGAGGAGGATCAGAAGCTGTTAATATTTCATGGAGGAAAAAAAAAAAAAAAGAAATCCCAGAAAGTTTAGAAAACAAGGAAAAAGTTGTCAGAGTCCCATCCTTTAATAAAATAAGGTATCAGATGCCTATAAGTAAAAACTCCAGAACTCAGATATTAACACTGTGTATCAAATAGCCATATCCCTGAAATATAAAGCTACTTATTCAGAATCAAAGTCATTAACCACTGGATCAGGTTAATGGGGAAGTTTCTGAAATTCCCTGCTTGCAGTGTTTCTCAAAAGCGCTTGCCAGTAAGAATTATCTGCCAAGCTTTGAGAAATACAGATCTTGGGCCTCATTCTAGACCACCAAATGAACCAGGACCTCTGAGGATAAAGTTCCACATTTTTACAAAGTTCCCCAGGTGATTTTAATGTATAGTCAGGGCTGAGTTATTGTTCGCTTGTTTGCTTTTTAAAATATGTCAGCTTTAATTAGGTGTAACTGACATATAATAAACTGCACATATTTAAACTATATAATTTAAACAATTTTCACTTTTCATTCATATCACCAATCAAGCCTATACACCCAGGAAACTACCATTACTTCTAAGAAAATGAACATTATCTATCACCCCAAAATTTCCATGTGTTCCTTGATAATGCCTCCCTCTTACCACTTTGTTTTGAGCAAAATTTTTTTAAAATTTTCTTTCTTTTCTTTTTATTAAATATTTTATTTATTTATTTGACAGACAGAGATCACAAGTAGGCAGAGAGGCAGGCAGAGAGAGAGGAAAGGAAGCAGGCTCCCTGCTGAGCAGAGAGCCCGATGTGGGGCTTGATTCCAGGACCCTGGGATCATGACCAGAGCCGAAGGCAGAGGCTTTAACCCACTGAGCCACCCAGGTGCCCCTTGAGCAAATTTTTTAAACAGATTTTACTAAGTAATCTCTACACCCAACACGGGGCTTGAACCTACAACCCCAAGATCAAGAGTCACATGCTGCACTGACTGGGCCAGCCAGGTGCCCTGGTTTTGAGCAATTTGATTATGATGTGCCTTGGTGTAGATTTTGGTGCTTGGGGTTTGTTGAGACTCTTGGATCCCTGGGTTTACAGTTTTCGTCAAATTTGGAAAATTTCTGACCATTATTTCTTTAAAGATTCTTTTCTGTCTTCCCTTTCTATTTCTTTAAGAATGCCAGTTACATGTAAGTTGCCCTACACATAAAGCATTTATTCCATTTTCTAAAAAAAAATTCTTTTTGGACAGTTTTTGTTTCTGTCTTTAATTTCTCTAGTTTTTTCTTCTATAATTTCTAGTCTTCTGTTAATACCATATAGTGCATTTTTCCTTTCAAGCATTGTAGTGTTCATCTCTAAAAGTTTGATTTGGATCTATTTTATATGCCCTATTTCTCTACTTAACTTTTTGAGTATATGGAATATAGTTTGAATACAGTTGTCATGCCCATTTTAAGGTCCTTCTCTGGTCACTTCAATGTCTCTGATAGTTTTGGATTGATAAGTCTCTTCTTTATGGGTCATGTTTTCCTGCCTCTTCCCGTATTTGTCATCCTTTACTGGACATGCATTCTGAATTTTACTTTCTGGGTGCTGGATATTTTAGTATTCCTATAAATGTTCTTCAGCTTTGCTCCTGGGCATAGTTAAGTTGCTTGGAAAGAGTTTGGTCCTTTTATGTCTTGCTTTCATGATTTGCTAGGTCCATCTGGTGCAGGGCTCAGCCTAGGGCTGATTATGCCCCACTCCTGAGGTAGGAAACGCTGAGTACCCAACTCAATGGTCCATGAATTATGAGACTTTCCATTCTGGCTGGTGGAAAGAGCCACTATCCCTGCCCCAGTGTGAGCCTCCACACTGTTGCCTTTGATCCTTTCTCCTGGTTCTTTCCTTGGCCTTGGCTAGTCTCCTCACATGCACACCCTGATACTGCTGAATTTGCCCACTGACCCTACACCAGAGACCCAGATCTCTAGCTTTCTCTTGGTGCAGCTCTCTTACTGCCCTTCCTTGGTCCTGTGAACTCAGCTCCTCGCTCTCCCTGGACTCTCAGCTCCACCTCCTTATCTCAGAGAGTCCTCAGGGTTCTGCCTGAGCCTTTCCTCCTTGTACCACTGCCTGGGAACTCTCTTCAGGCAGTATGCTGGGACAATTGTAGGGTTCACCTTATTTGTTTTCAGACACTGTCCTCTGTTGTCTGATGCCTAGTGTCTTAAAAACCATTGATATCTATCTATCTATCATCTATCTATCTATCTATCTATTATCTATCTAATCTATCTACCCATCCATCTATGACTGTTTTAGGTGTGAAGGCAAATCCAATTCTTATTACTCTTATCTTGGCCTGAAGGTTAGTATAGAACAGCAAGTCTTAACCCTTGGGTATATATTGAAATCACCTTGACAGCTTAAAAAACTACTCTTGTTTCTGTCCCTTACCCAAAAATATGGCTGTACTGGTTGGGGTATGATGTGGCATCCAGAGTTTTAGAAGCTCCCAGCTGATGTTATAATACTTCCACAATTCCTTTATTCCCCACATATTCTGGTCTAAAAACTATACATGGCAGATTTTACCAAAGATTAGGAGGAATAAGAGGTAGACAGAGGCAGCATTTTTAAAGCATGTCCCAAACCACTCAGAACTGTATATTGGATATCTGTGTTCTTTGAAGGTCCTGAGTCATTCTCGTTGGCTTTGACACCCCTATGAGGCTCTACCTCTTGCTCTGCCCTCACCCCACAACACTCCAGGCACTCAAACTCTCTTTCCCTATGCATAATGATCCAAAACAATTATATTATATCTCCAAAAAAACCTTTAAGATACTTTTTCTACTTGGCCTTTTTTCCTTTTCTGACCATTCCCTGAAAGCTTGCTCTTTCATAAATGACCTATCAAGGTATTTTCCTAAACAAAAGTTTATCTACTCACGAGGGAAATTATGCTAAGCTCCTTAGCAAAAAGAAGCCACTGTGGTCTGTTACAGTTTTAAATGGTATAAGTGCTGGGTGGATGAACATAATAGATGTCTGTTGTAAGGTCAGGTTATTTGCCCAGCAAATATTTTTAAAATTTATATTTTCCAGTTTGCATATAGTGAAAATGTAATATTCAAATTCTTTTGCAAGAAAAAAAATAAAGTTTATTTTTGAATTTATATTAATTTTTAAAGGATACAGCAAATACATTATTTCTGTTTACATAAGCACTGGAAAGAAATAGTATTCCCATGTGGTGGATTGTAAAAATGTTTATCATTAGCTTTTTTGTTTATCTGTATTTCCTACTCATTATTCAGTGAGCAAATATTACATAACAATAGGATCAAAGAGTAAGCCTTCTTATTATTAATTTTAACAAAAACAACTATCTGAAATTGAAGCTTAGATTAGATGTACTTTTCAGATTAAAAAAAAAAAAGTTGGGATTGGGATATAAGCATCTGAAACCCTGGTAATTTACTCTGAGTGTGTATCGGGAGCCCAATATGTAGAAACCTACCCAGGTGCATGTCCACTTGGAATAAAGAAGCTTACTCAAATACCCTCCTTCTACCCACTGAAGAGAGAATCATAATCTCTAGAAGCTTGTTGGTTTGTATAGATACAACTGGTTAACAACTTTGGGGACAAACACTATCCTCCGTAGTTTCTCTCTGGGGAACTTGAATATGTCCTCAGGGTGTATCCTACATGATGTGTACCATGCACAACCCTTCTGAGCACATAAGACCAAATGCCACCCAGAGTCAGAGGCAGAGTTGACTCCACTTATCCTAGGGTTAGGCTGCCCCTCTCAGAGCCAACTGGGGGATGGACACAGCTATGATGAAACTCTGAAGCCAAACTCTACTTCCACAAATGCTTATTGAGTCTTTAAAAATTGATAGCTTTGGGTGCCTGGGTGGCTCAGCCGTTAAATAGCCGCCTTTGGCTCAGGTCATGATCCCAGGGTCCTGGGATTGAGCCCTGTATGGGGCTCCCTGCTCAACAGAGGGCCTGCTTCTCCCTTGCCCACTCCCTCTGCCTGTATTCCCTCTTTCACTGTCTCTCTCTCTATGTCGAATAAATAATCTTAAAAATTTTTTATAGCTTTTTTTCATCAATGCTCAAATATAATCTCTAAAATTCAATATTTAAACATAATATTCAAATATAAGTCCAGGTATATAAAAGCTAATTTACCCATTTTAAGAAGTGTGAATAAATAGTGGGGTCCTTCACATTCTGCTTGGACTTCCTGTTCAAAAACACAGTAAGGTCAGGGGCATCCCTGGACTCAGCAGCTTTAGCATTGTTGAGAGCTGGTTAGAGACAGAGAATCTTACACTCAGAGTGGATGCACCAAATCAGAATCTGTCCTTTCAGGAGATTCCCATGACTGGGAAGAATAGGAAAGTCTGAGGTCCACCGCTTTAGTATTCTGTGGTTTCCAACCCAAGCCTCACTCCACAGCTTGGCACACCTGCTGATCTTCCAATACAGATGCTACATTTTTTTAGGGCAAGCAGAACCTAGTGAGAGAGGATCACTTCATTCCACATCTTAGTTAATGTGCTGGACTGATGAATTCTAGACTAGAATGAAACAACCCAACGTTTAGCCCTCACCATGATCCAAAACATGAAAATATGTGGTAGATTCTTCCTGTAGGATTTAGAGAAGTGTGCATGAATTCTCTCTCAGCTTAATGGCTTCCTTAAGTGCTGCATGAAGTCTATCCAACCAGCTTTGAGGAAGGTGAATTCTCTGAAGTCCTAGACCAGTGGTTCCTAACCTTTGCCTGCAGTAGAATCACCTGGAGGATGGAAGATACTGATTGCTGGACTGATTTAGTAGGTTGTGGGGGTTGGAGGTGAACAGAATATTTGCATTTCTAATACGTTCACAGGCAATGCTGATGTTATTCATCCTTGGACCACGGACTGGACATTAATCTCCTCTCCTAGACCATACACTTTTGGTTTCTCTTATGTGGTCCTTAGAAAAAACTGATTGGACAGATGGACCAGCAGATAGATATATTTACTGGTTTCTATTGTTCATTCGCTTATTATAATTTGCTTATATCTTTTCCAAGTACTGTAAATGGCAAGTTTCCTGAGGGCGAGGGCAATGTCTTTAGGCCTGTTGTAGTTCAATTGCGTCCCCTGCAAAAGATATGTCCATCCCTCTATTTGTGATTGTGACTTTATTTGGAAATAGGGTCTTTGCAGATGTCACCAAGTTAAGATGAGGACATGCTAGATTAGGTCAGGTCCTAATGTAATGACTGGTGTCCTTACCAGAAGAGGAAAAGTTGAACCAACTTTGGTTGAACCAACAGACCAACACACCGGGAGAAAGGCATGCGAGGATGGAAGCACAGATTGGAGTGATGTGTCCAAAAGCCACGGAAGGTTACTGGATTGCTGGAAACCACCAGAATCTGGCAAGGGGCAAGGAAAGATCCTGCCCTAAGTCCTTCAGAGAGAGCATAACCCTGCAAACACCTTGGTGTGGACTTCTAACCTTCAGAATTGAGAAATTTCTGAGAGGGAGGGAAGCAGACTCCCCGCTGAGTGTGGAATCAGAGGAAGGGCTTGATCTCATGACATGAGTCAAAATCGAGAGTTGGACACCTAATTGACTGAGCCACCCGGCACTCCAAGGATGCAGACATTTAAAAAGTAAGGTTAAACTACATAGACTTCCCTGTTGTGGCATAAAACTCTAACCACTCACTCTGTCTTAGTACACTTCTCATTTTATCAGAAAAAATAGTGTCAGATTTGAAGAAGAGAAAAAACAGGTTAGAGGAAACATTCTCCATGTTGAATTAGTGCTTGCTACACACATAGGACAGGCTACTCAGTTTATCTCCTTTAGTTGTTGGGGGTAACAGAGAGTTGTAAGTTTCCTTCCAAATCAGGAGACACTACATCTAGGTTTGTCCAGGACACTTCTGGTTTACTCCTATGAATTATGTCTCATTTCACTCTAAGAAGTCTGGGTATACATTGAATAGTCGCCCTAGTATAAATGATCATTTACGGTCAACACAAGGAAAATAACTGGGTACTTCCTGCATCCATGGCTTTCGTTCCTACCAATGACTTCAGGTCCACCTTTCCCAATTCTATCCATCTTCCTAACCCCATTTCACTTGCAAGACTTTCCTTGACACTCCTAAGGTCCTTCTTGGATTTCCAGACTTTATTTGGAACCATAGAGCATAAGTCAGCTGTAGCCTGAGTATTACTTCTTTGTGTACACATCACTTTTTGGCAATCCAAGCATACTTAAACAAACAAAAAAACCCACATCTACGGGATGTAGCACTATGCATTCAGCACTAAAGGTACATGACAAATATTTGCTGACTTAAACACTAAATAGAAGAAATGGTACTAAATAAAATATGTCTGCCAGTAAGAGTTGTTTCTCTGATGGAAAAAATTATATCGGTGCAAAAGCTGCAATTCTTTTTGGTAACCATTTTCTGGAAGGTCTTTTTATATACTAGGAGTTACAGAGCTGTCAGCCAATGGGGGAATGTCAGAGCTACAGCCTCCCACTTGTCAGCTCTGATTCCACACAAGCCTTTTTCTTCTGGTTACAGCAGCCAAATTATAGCTCACGAGAAAAACATAATTATATTCCAAAAGGCCAGGGATAGCAGCTGAAAATACCCTAACCATGAACAAAACAACAACAAGAGATAAATGATTACCCATGATGCAAAGCTAATCCAAAATATTCCCAGGACTATTATAGGTTGATTTTATATTTTTTGTCTTCTGTTCTCCAATTTAAAAATATTAATTAAATTAATTAAAAATAAATTAAAATATTGGTTAAATATTGGTCTGGTTGACTGACAAGTACAGATAAATCTATCATAGTTCCAAATGTATTCATTAATAGTTTTGGTTCCTTCCAGTACATACACATACCCACACCCTCACACCCACATTCACAAAAGTAGACGCCCCCATTTCTTCTGGTAGACTTCTGTTAAAGAGCAGAATGAATTTATCAATCACATTTGCATACACAAGGATCTTAGCAACATTCTTGCTGACCTATCTGCATACTGGGTAAGGTATCATGTTGTAATTATACCCAAGTTCTGTGGTGCTGAGAGTTCAAACAATTTCATGTACCCAGAACACAAAAGAAAAACAGGAGACAACAGCTCTGAGGAACGAGATATGCTATATTTCTTACTGAGAGGGTAAGTAAAATGTAGATTTCTGAGTTACAGTCTTTTAGTCGGCTAACCTGAAAAGCTTCGTTTCTTTCCGGGTTACCCTGGCCAATAGACTAGACAGTGAATTTACGGGGAGAAGGCAGCGGTGGTTAGTTCATGGCTGACAACACGAGGTGAACAGCAAACACTTACTAGCCTGGGGCTCTTTGCTGAGGGAACTTGCAGCCCTACAGAACTCCAATAGCTTTTGAGATATCAGAATATTGTAGCAGAACATGTTATTCATGCTTCTGGGTGAAGATGTTGTCACTGGACATTTCTCTTTAGGAATAAATATGGAATTTCCAAGTAGAGCACATGACCTGGAGGCAGAGAGTCAAAGGAACCAGTGAAAACCAGCTCACAACTCTTCTGCCCCACGTGCACACCAGCAGGATAAGAAGATAGAAGACTGTTGAACAGCAGGAAATAATTCATGAGGAGATACTCTGACTAATGCAGGTGTGAGTCCCACTCCGGAATCCCACAGGAATGGAGGGTGTCTGACTGGTATTGATGTGATCTGAGCCATCTCAAGGTGAGACCCTGTGGCCCACAGGGTGAGATCAGAGGAAGATGTCAGGGAAAAAACAGCATTTCCATTCAACTCAGGGAAACCAGAGATAAATGTTACCTGTGGACCAGAGGTGGGTCACAGAGTAGAGGGTTATCTAGGAGTTTTTCAAATTCAGGCCACCAGGATCATCTGGACGTTTAAGGGAACCTAGAAAGGTGTTGGTAAAGGGGACAGCTGGAAAAGCAGAGACTGAGGAGGAGTGGCCCCTGGAGACACTTGTGCATGGCTAAGGAAGACCTTTGACCATTTCCTCTTATTGCCCCATAGTTAATGGTCCTAGTTCTTGACTGTTGGCCTGGTAAAACTCTGACTACTCCTCTGTCCCCTACCTGTTTACACTCTCTTCTTAACTTTCTGGTTTGGAAGATGAGTTACATGGTCACTTGTGCATTACTCATTTTGCAATAGCTGCAGTGGTGGCGGGGGGTGGGGGGGACCAGTGGGACAACTTCCTAAGAGGTTCCTTTTGGGTTCTTCCCATAAATGTGCCTACCAGATCTATGGGTGTGAGGGGTTCTTATGACGGGACTACCAAGTAAGAGCTCTCCCACTTCTCCTCATTCTTACCCTATGGGCAGTGATCTGGGAAAAAGAGTGCAGAAGGAGGGGAGCTGATCACAACCCTTTGCCTGGCAAAGAGCATCCTCTCTGCCAGCCATGGCTTGAGGGGCGAGGGACTTACCTCTCTATCAAATTAGGATTCTCTACTATTATTCAGGACTGGGAATTCTAGTTATTAAAACAAGACTGTGTTTGGAGATTGAAAGGGATGGTAGGGCTTTTTATCAGCTGGGAGTACAGCATAGGGGGCATAGCAGCCATAATCCCAGGAGCAGCAGGAAAATGTCCCCAACTATAAAGATGCTAGCTGGGCGGCTGACCTTGGCTCATCTTCTGTGAGCTGGGCTGGTTCCACACACAGGCACACTTAGGCTGGCTCCCCTCTGGGGAAGATCCTCTTGATTTTCTGCCTGACAGCAGCTTTCCCCACTTCTCACTTGCCAACACGACCCTGATTTGGTTTGGCCAGCAATGTGTCTGAACCCAGGGAACTGATCAAGACTGGTCCAAGCCAGTTTTGGCATCTTGTTTCCTTTCTATGGGAGGGCCTGGGCCCTGAACTGCTCAGCGGGACAGGATGGAAAACAGTGCTAGGAAGAGGTTTCTCCTTTCAAAGGAAGACAGGAGAATTTTCTTTTTTGCTATCACCTCCCCTGCCCTCAGCTTTGGACACTGTCATGGGATGCCTGACAGAAGAGTGATCTTGTTATGCACTTGCTGACCAAATTGAGAAGGAAAGCCGTGAGCTGAGGTTGGCAGAAGAGAAATAGAAATATCTTGGGTGCAAGATGAAACCATTGGTCCCAACCCATCCTAAAACCACCTACGCTGGCCTTTCCACTAAGGAAACATAGATGTCTTAAAGGTTTAAATCTGTTAGCTGAACTCTGTTATCAACAAAAAATTGCTGCCTTCAAACACTAAGAAAATATTAAAATATATGTCTGATGCAATGCTTGCTTCTTTCTAAACACAACGGAAGTGGTTTCATAAAGGGGAGAATCCCAAAGCAGATTTACTTTCTCCTAGGAAAAACATGCTTACATTCCTTCCCAGGGTCTTATACCTCTAATAAATTGTAGCACAGACAACATATGAAAGCAAAGATGCCTCTACAAAGCGTCATGCAACAGGGCAACTACATAAGGGCCTCTAATACATGATAACATTCACATACATCACAAAAACATGTTCTAATGTTACATGGGAATTTCTAAATTTATATGAAATATAAACATCCAAATTCCATCTAGTCACAACAAATTTCGAAATCAAATTCCTACCTTACAGTGTTGACTAAGCCTATACTTGTACCCACCCAAGTCTTGCTCTTAAAGATACAGCCCTACAGAACTCAACCACACACTCCAGGTACCTGAACTCTGAGCTAGGTGTGTGCACGTGTGTAACCCCTGCTTTGCTCCAAAAAGTGTGAGACGGCTGATCCATGAGGTAGGTGGTCAATGGTCATCACTTTCTCTATTTACAAAGTAGATTTTGTGGGAGTGGTGTAAGATATCAAAGCAAAAACCAAACCAAACTAAAAACAAACAAAACAAAACGAAGCCAAAAGAACCTCTCTGTCTAACTCCAACTATCCCTCACTGTGGGTTTCCAACGAGATCAGAAATGTTTACAGAACATTCCACTGTTATTGTTTAATCACCTGATTGGGTTTGGTTCTGAAAAGACGGATATCTCTTCTTTTTGCGTCTCTGGCAAAGTGCGTGCATTGCTGTCGAAGATAAATCTCTGCCAACTTCTACACGGCGGAGGCAAAACATGGGCTCATGTTACAATTCCGAATTTTTTTTGAAGTCGTCTCAGTATGTTTAGCCAAATATTGTTGCTCTTGGAAAACACCAAACAGGATGCTTATGAATCATCACATACGGCAAGATTCAATAAGCCCTTGATAACAATCAAATATGGTAAAGACCGTTCAGGTAGTGACCAAGTCCATTTCTGCCTTCTCTTGAGCCACAGTCAGCTACATTTCTCAGCCTCCCTTTAGTTGGTGTGGCCATGTGTTTGAGTTCCAGCTATGAAATATGAGCGGAGATAACGTGCTGCTCCCAGGACTGGCCTGTAGACACCTCCCAGCATGATCCTCTAAGCTTTTTGTGCCACCCGAATAGAAGATTCTCCTATGATCCACATCCACTGCATCTCAATATTTGGTCCCAGAACTCCTTTACACTTGTAACATTTATTTTGGATCTCCAAATTTTTCATTTCTATGGCTTATACCTATTGAGACAAGAAACTCTTAGAATCTTAATTAATTAAAAAATAAAAACATAAACATTATAAATACTAAACACCTTACATGTTGGTATAAACAATGTTTTTATGAGAATTAACTATATTGGCCCCCTCCAAAAAAATCTAGTGACAGAAGCGGCATTTTTGCAACTCTCTTTAGTGTCTAACTTAATAGAAGACAGCTGGACTTTCACATGTGCTTCTATATTAAATCTGTTTAGTTGTTGTGATTGGAGAACACACAAAAAAAATCCAGACCTTCCCAGATAAACAGCTGGCAAAGAGGGGACCTTGTGGAAATAGTCTGAAATGGTCTCAGGGACTGCAGGGTCCTTAGCTTTGAGACCCAGTGATTTAGAGAAAGACAGAGCCCTGAGACATAAGGAGTCTCGGCTCCTGAATGACCATATGAAAGGCTGCCCAATCAGAAACCCCCCCACCAAACCATAATGCAAGTGAGAAAAGAGTTTTGGTTGCATGAAGCCACTAAGATTTGGAGGTTTATGTATTACAGAAGCTCGCAATTATTCTAATGAGAACACTAACACATACAGTGGTAGCCCTGAGCCAAGCTTTGCTGAACATATTCGAACCTCTAAAAGTCCTACGAAGTGGTTGCTTTTATGGTCTACGTGCTGGAGGTGAGGCTACTGAGACACCAAATGGAATTATACAAATTCCTACAGTTAGTAAACAAGTCCAGCTCCAGAGTTCACCACGCTGCCTACTACCCTCATCTAAGCATTTCCTGGCATCATCTTCCAACTCATACTCCAGACAAGTGACCCAGACATGCATAACACATAGGTACTTGCACTAATGACTTGCTTGCTTGAAATAGACTATGGAGAGCAACTAGCCTTGGATTGTTCAGAAAAGATGAGAGATAATCGGAAATGAACAAGTGAAAGGAGTTTCTGAATACTCTAGAGGGGACGAGGTGCAATGGCCTAGGGTGTGGTAGGCAGAATTTTAGATGGCCTCATGACCTTGTCCCTTGGGATCACTTCCTGCTGATACTACATGGTGTTGGGTTGCATGATTATGTTATATGGAAGAAGGGATTTTTGCAGACATGATTGAGGGCCCTAATTGACTAACTTTAAGATAGAGAACTTATCTGGATGGATAATCATGGTCCTTTAAAAGCAGAGTATCTTCTCTGTCTGGCAGCCGAAGGAAAAGTTAGGAAGATGCAAAGGATGACAAAGACGATGTTTCGTTGATGGATCTGAAGATGGAGGAGCTCTGTGAGAAGGAATGAAGGTGGTCTCTAGGAGCACAGACCACACCCCACCACACACCAAGAAAAGGAAGTAAGAATCTCACACCTGCAACTGCAAAGGACTGAATTCAGCCAACAACTTGAATGAGACTAGGAGCAAACTCTTCCCCAGGGCCTTCAGAAAAGAGCCCCAGTCATCCACACCCCATGTGGGCTTTGCAACACTCTTAGGGAAACTGGTAAGTCTGTTTGTACTTCTGGCTTACAGAATTGTGAGTTGATAGATGAATGTTTTAAGCTGCTAATTTTACGGTAATTTGTTACAAACCAGTACAAAAGTAATAGAGAGAGCAACTCAAGAGAGATTGTACCTGTCTCAAGGTATTTGCTTAGCAAGAATGCCTTTGCAAGAGCCTCTATTCCTAGCAACGAGTGATAAATAATCATAAGTAACAATAGATTTTCCTACAAAAATAAAAATGAATTTATTTATTTTTTTAGAAGATTTTACTTATTGGGGCACCTGGGTGGCCCAGTGGGTTAAGCCTCTGCCTTCAGCTCAGGTCATGATCTCAGGGTCCTGGGATGGAGCCCCACATCGGGTTCTCTGCTCAGCAGGGAGACTGCTTCCCTTCCTCTCTCTCTGCCTGTCTCTGTCTACTTGTGATCTCTCTCTCTGTCAAATAAATAAATAAAATCTTAAAAAAAAAAGATTTTACTTATTTACTTGACAGACAGACATTACAAGTAGGCAGAAAGGCAGGCAGAGAGAGAGGAGGAAACAGGCTCCCTGCCGAGCAGAGAGCCCGATGCGGGGCTAGATCCCAGGATCCTGAGATCATGACCTGAGCTGAAGGCAGAGGCTTTAACCCACTGAGCCACCCGGGCACCCCAATAAAAATGAATTAAAAAAAAACCCCAAACCACATATTTCCTTATAAATATTTTCAGTCTACCATTGGCGACTTTAAAACTTGTAATCCATAGTAGTTTATTATCATAAGCTGCAGAAAAATGAAGACATTTTTTAAAGCAACATTTCTGACGTAAAAATTTTAAGGTCCTATAACCCATTAAACTCTCTCATAGTCCGCTCTTTTAAAAAAAAAAAAAAAAAACAGAGAGAGAGTCAGGGAGAGAGAGAGAGAGAGAGAGAGCACAAGCAGAGGGGAGGGGCAGAGGCAGAAGGAAGCCCTCTCATGGTTAGTTACGAAGAAGTCTTAGAAAATCCCAGAATTAAACACCACACTCAGGCACAGACCCTATAAAATGTGTGCAGCAGATTCTCAAGGCTTTTATTTTTTACCTCAGTACAAACTAAATTTTTTCAAGGGAGACATATAGATATATTTGAAAGTAAATTATTTGGGGGCACGTGGGTGGCTCAGCTGGTTAAGCAGCTGCCTTCAGCTCAGGTCATGATCCCAGGGTTCTGGGATCGAGCCCCGTGTTGGGCTCCCTGCTCAGGGGAAAGTCTGCTTCTCCCTCTCCCTCTGCTCCTGCCCCCTGCTTGTGCTCTCTCTCTGTTTCATAAATGAATAAAATCTAAACAAAAAAGGTAAACTATTTAGAGACAATTATTTTTTTATTTTCATATCTTGCTCTTTCTTTAAAAAAAAACCCAAAACTTCCTTACCATAAGATAAGAAGTTGAAAAAATAAGATTAAACTTAGGGGAAAGGTTTGACTACCCACCAAGATCACAAGATCATAAGGTCATAAGGTCACAAGGTCTTATGCTTCCCCAGGAGATGGATCTGAGACTCTGAGAAGCTAAAGAAGATTCCTAGGGTCCATAAGATGAAAGAAAACCAGCTTCTGAGAAGATGAAGAATTTTCTCAGTTCTCCAAGAGAAATCCCTTTATGGGCTATATAATTCAATATAGGTTAGGATCTGCTACAGCAAAAAGAAAGTCCCCGAATCTCAGCTGCTTGTATCAGCAAAGATCTACTTCTCATTCAGGCTGCATGTCTTCTGTTACAGTTTAGTTGCGATCTCTGCTCCATGTCTCATTTTTGGGGACTGAGATTGGCAGCCGCCACCATCTCAGATGTGTCTGGTTACTGTAACAAGAGGAGAGAGCACTCCAGGGGGTCTTGAACCAGCAGAGATGCCATGATCTGGAAATGCCATGATCTGGAAATGATATATATCATTTCCTCTTATACGTCACTGGCCAGGAGAACCAGATGGCCCTGCATAACCTGGGGGGCCACATTGTACCTCCTGTCATTGCCTGAAAGGGGCATGAGCAAACAATAGCTTGTGTGGTTCCTATTGACTAGCATAGGGCTCATTATAAAGTGGGTGACAGTGTACATACCATGAGTGTCCTATGACCTTTTCTTATAAACTCTTCCCATCATGCAAAGGATAGTTGGGTAAATAGGAAACTGGGGTGGCCAATGCATAAGGCCCAGGATGCAGCTTTGTCAGTCTTGGTTAATGCGAAGGGAGAATCCTTCAGGTAAGGGCCCCAGTGGCCAGGGACGTAAAGTGAACGAGGGGACGCTGGCTCCAGGACCAAACTGTTTGAACTGCAAAACTGTCTGCTTCCTCTGAAGGGGGCGGGGTTCGTAGCTTTCAGTGATTTTCTTACCCTAAGAGGCTGTTAACCTTGGACTATTAGATATTTTGAGTTTCTTCTTTTTCAAGTAGAAAAACTAGAAATCCGGTTCATTTGTAAAATCTCCAAAATGAAGATATTTTTGAAAATAATGTGCAAACCAGTCAAAACATGTCTGTCAGCCAGATGTGGCCTGGGGATTGTCAATTCATGGAGAAATTCGATGTGGCTGACTACTCGCAGAGCCGTTGGGTGTGACAGTCCACGGAGCAGAAGGGAGTGTTGATGTCCCCTTAGGAGAAAGCCACAGCAGGGGAAGTGAGGGGCAAATGCCACCTCGTTGTTGCCATCCCTGCTGAGGATGTCTTTGTGCTATGGGAACCAAATGCCTACTCAAGACACTCTAGGTGCAGGAGATCCTGAACTCCAGCAGGGGACTTGCCTGTATTTTTTTACTACTGTGTCTCCACAATCTTGAAGGGGGTCCAGCAAATGGAATGTGCTCGATAAATTAGATTAAAGGAACGTTAGAGGTTGCATGGAATTGATTTAAAACCTATTTCTGCAGAAGGAGAACATGTGTGATGCCCTTTTTTGCCCAGGGACAAAAACTGTTTTTTTTCCCCCCCTTAGGACATTTTGCCCAAATCTAAATTGCTTACTTTGAATTTGAATGGAATCTTCCATGCTAAACACTAGAACTATAACCACATGGCACATTTTCCCCCTATAAGAATGATTTCTGTAGCAGCAAATTTAGCCACCTCACACTGTCCCCAAGTAGCCCAGCGTGGGTGGGAGGCAAGAGACTGTCCCTTCCCATGCAGCTGCAAGGGGCAAGGACGTGGCACTGGGAGGGGGTCAGTTGGGAGAGAACTGGCAACTGAGCCAAGAAGCAGGTGGCTGCAAATGGGATGGACCACAAACTAGTCATCAGATGGGAGTCTCTGTGGAAGCTGGCACAGAGAAATGACAACGCTTGAGGTCCATGGAAAGAGGAAGCAGCCCTGCAAAGGAGAGGAGAGAGGAGGGCACCTGGGTGGCTCAGTGGGTTAAATTAGCCTCTGCCTTCGGCTGGGGTCATGATCCCAAGGTCCTGGGATCAAGCCCTGCATCCGGCTCTCTGCTCAGCGGGGATCCTGCTTCCCCCTCTCTCTCTGCCTGCCTCTGCCTACTTGTGATCTCTCTCTCTGTCAAATAAATAAATAAAATCTAAAAAAAAAAAAAAAAAAAAAAGAGAGAGAGGGAATCCCTGAACTGACAAAGACTAAGGCATCACTGTTAGGAAGAAGGGAAGCTTGAGATGGAAATGAAATTTAATGAAAAGGAAGGCAGAGCGATTGCGTTCCCCCTCCAGTAGGTAGCCTGAGATTCCAGGGTGTAAGATTGTTGCGGGAAGCCCACTGCGGGTGAGCATGAAGTACGGAATGTTTACAGGGAAGCATTCTCTGGATCACTTCCTGTGGAGAACGGAAGGAAGCTGGCCTGGGCAGGGGAGACACCAGCTGCTGCAATGCAGTCTCAAGAAGAACCTCACGGGGGCGCCTGGGTGGCTCAGTGGGTTAAGCCTCTGCCTTCGGCTCAGGTCATGCTCTCAGGCTCCTAGGATCGGGCTCTCTGCTTGGCAGGGAGCCTGCTTCCTCCTCTCTCTCTCTGCCTGCTTCTCTGCCTACTTGTGATTTCTCCCTACTTGTGATTTCTGTCAAATAAATAAAATCTTAAAAAAAAAAAAAAAGAAGAAGAACCTCACAGACCCAGGAAGGTCTGAGGCGGGGCTGGTCCTTCGGCTGTCCTGAATTGAAGCAAGGAAAACTGAGGTTGGTCCCTCCATGTTGCCAGGTCACTGGGCATGGGCTGTCCCCAAAGGGCTTTGGACAAAGCCTTTTTCTTCAGCAGAGGGCTTCTGCCAGGAACACACTCGCAACTGGGGAATGAGCCCTTTGGTCTTGATGGGGGATGTGGGTGGTGTGTTACAGCGCTGTTACACCTACCACCAGTTATCAAGTGAGATAACTTTGGACAGTGTGGCGGTCCCTGGGTCGGTACGTGATTGTCATAAAATACATACCAGAATCATTGCTTTCTTCTCTCCGCTTTGCCTGCCAAAGTTCTATGACTCTGGGAATTAAGGCATTCCCTCGGTGCTCCCATTTCAATAGCAAGATCTTGTCCATAACATTTTGTTTAATACTCTGAGAGCTGGAGCCTTGTATGGACAGACCAGTGTCAGGAACGTTGCCTGCAGCCAACTGAAGGAGGAAGTGGAAAGTACAAGGCAAACGTGTAGAAAGGAACCCGAGCTGTGAGTTGCAAAGTAGACCCTTGACCGTGAGGATGGGGTGTCCATTTTTTATTTCCTTTTCCTGAGGACACGGATCTTGAGAGATGTTTGGCATTGAAAAGGTCCTCTGGGCAAATCAGGGTGGGAACCACTCATACTCTGATCCTTCTTGGAGATTCCTGACCTACACAACTCTCTGGAGAGGTCCTGCCCAAAAGACGCCTATTCATCTTGGTAAAACAGAAATATTTGACCACAGCTAATAGCTTTAACAGCTCATGGAAATGCCACCTGATTCCAAAGCTTTTATGTGTAAAACAAGTGGTTTACTAACAAATTGTTTTTCCTGAGTGAATATACCTTTTTGGAAACATCAGTAACCATGTGAAGCATCCTGCCTTCCTTAGAGTCTTTTTGAATCTGTGGAGGACAGTTTCTGCTGGGACTATTTCTCTAACAATGAAGACTCAGTTCCATTTAGCCAGAGTGGAGAGAGGCCATCTTGTAGACATGAGAACGACTTTAAAATTTGAGCTTAACCATGTAGGAAATATCACCCAGAGATTTCATATTTTTTTTTTTTTTACTAAGGTTCTAGAACTGCTTTCTATACTAGGAGTCCAGAGGCTAGAGTTTATGGCACCCCTGGCAGGTGGCAGTTGGGGCACCTGAATGCACTTCACATACATGATGTCCGTGAAGGAGGCACTTGGGCTCTGAGAGGCTCCATGACACGCCCCTGGGGCCACAAAGACCCAAGGAACAGATCCGACCCTGACCCGGGCCGTGTGGCGCCTCAGCCCGGGCTCGTCATCCGCCTTCACATCACACTATTCTTTGAAAAATGGATCAATAACAAGGGAAGGGTTAAAATCATGATTAAAATAAAATTCGCAAACCTCCTGCTGATGGAAAAGCCACTTAAAAAAAATCTTCACTCAGGGAATGAACACAAATACTATATGAACCCTGACCTTCAGGACTTGTTGAGTCAAACAAAACCAAGTATCGCTATTTCAAAGGAGAACTCCACACATTTTTCTGTAACAGGAAGGAATTCTATTCCATATGGGGCATAAAAATATTTCCCTACTGAGCAGTCTCCATGTTAAGAGTCACCAAGGACTTGGCTGAAAGCTCTATGTTTTGCTTGTCCGACAGCGTTTTAGCTGCAAAAGCTGTCTGCTGACTTTCTTGACGTCCTTCAGGTCTTTTCTTCTGAAAGCAAAGATCAGAACACTGGCCGGTTTTCAAAGAGCTGTTTTCTTCTTCGTGCAGTTGTGGCAAGGACGGGGTGTTCCTGGACAAATCGTGGTCCCACTGCTGGACACTGCCACTGGGATGACCTTTCCCAGCACCTGCCCAGGTGCGCTGGCTGCACGGGCACCTGCCTTCAGAGACCCTCCCACGCCTTCTATTCACCCACGTCTCGCAGCACTTTTCCCTCTGGCTTCCTCCACAAACTGCTCTTTGTAACTTTTAGGTCACCTTCTCAAAGCTAGAAGATTCTCATCAAAACCAGCCACTTTGGAGCAGAGGAAATAAAGCTGGGGAGGTCTGGTTACTAAGGAACTTCGCTTGCCCCAACATTCACTCGTCTGACTCATGGTTAGGATGGCAGGAGCACCACTATTTGAATCCCACTAATTTTCAACCAGTGGCCTCAGCTTCCTCTTTGCACAAAAACTTTTACCAGCTCTGCCTTGAATTTTACTTCTTTCCAGAGCCTTTCCTCTGGTGATATTTCTAAGAGGCAGTAAAAGCGTCCAAAGGCAGGAAAGCAGGGGGATTTATAACTTGGGGGGTCCAGCTTGCATAGACGGAAAATCTCCTGAGCAGCCCAGCAGTACTGTGCTGGGGGAGGGGGGTCTTGGGTTGGCTGTGGGTCAGTCAACAACTCCTGCACGAGGGAGATGAACCCACTGAACGTATGGAAAAGGTGCTGGACCCGTCTGCTTCTGTCGATCGAGTTTTACTCTGGTCATAGGCTCAGAACATGGTGTTGGCTCCAGAATGGGGGGGGGGGGTGTTTCAGATTGTCTAGCTAACCAGTGAACAAACAAGAAGGTGTCTGACCCTGAGTGATCTGGGGTTTCTCTCTCTCTCTCTCTCTCTCACACACACACACACACAGGAATGGTGCAACAGTCACCAGTTCCTAGAAAATGTAAGAAGATCTACCTCCTAGTGCCAACTGAACATTATTACTCTGATCAATCATCCTGTCTGACCCTTCAGAACTTATGAATGAATATTCAGCATATTGAGTATGTACTGGGCAAGTATAGCTTTCTATAGGATCCAAGCACTCATATTAAATAGATATCTGTTCCAGGGCACCTGGTGGCTTAGTCCATTAAGCATCCGACTCTTGATTTCGGTTCAGGTCATGATCACAGGGTTGTGGGATCGAGCCCCGGGTCAGGCTCCACATTCAGCACAGAGTCTGCTTGTCCCTCTCTCTCTGCTCCTTTCCTCCCCTCTGCTCATTCTCTCATGCTCTCTTGCTCAAAAATAAAGAAAATCTTTAAAAAATAGATATCAGTTTGAGCTACATGAAGTTGCCTTATTTATAGGAGAAAAATGATCAAATATCAACAATTTCATATGGTTCCACCTAAATCATTTCTAGGCTCTCTACCCAATTGATTTTCCTTTAGTTTTTTTGTTTGTTTTGTTTTGTTTTTTAAGATTTTGTTTATTTATTTGACAGACAGAGATCACCAGTAGGCAGAGAGGCAGGCGGTGGGGGTGGGGGTGGGGAGGAGCAGGCTTCCACTGAGCAGAGAGCCCGATGCAGGGCTCGATGCCAGGATCCTGAGATCATGACCCAAGCAAAAGACAGAGGCTTAACCCACTGAGCCACTCAGGCACCCCAATACTTTAGTTTTTAAAATTACAGGAAAAATGTTAGGCGAGCAGTGAACAATGTGGGAAAAGTCCTTCCTCCATCCTTCCTCCTCTTCCTTTCCCTCGATACTCAGTGGGCAGCAAGTACAAAAGTCCATTTGCTGCAGTGAGTCCTGCAAGGTGGCCGAACTGTGGAAGGTGCAGCCTTTTTAACTCTCCTAACAGAGCAAGGAAGACGAACATGGATCATTCACAGCAGAATACAGCCGGGGCTCCTTAGAAAATGTGGGTAGGATCTGGATGACGGGGAGGCAGGGAAGGGTAGAGGGTTGAGGAACGAGCCAAGGGAAGTGGGAGAGGCCCTTCCTTGGTTGAGGGCTGGCTCTGTGCCAGCACCTTGCAAGGTCGGAAGGGAAGAAGGCAGGCTGAGATGAAAATCACAGGGATGGCAGGGGGCACAGGCAGGGTTCAGAAGAGGGAGCACGTTGCTGGCTGGGCCGCTCAGGGTGAATAATGTCACGTGTCTGGAACGTGCATGGGGTGTTTGGAGATCACCATGAAGGAAGAAACACGAGGCTAGTGCTGTAATCATCCACACGTGAGGACACAGGGAGTTTAAGTGACTTGCCAAGGGCCATATGGCCAGCCACTGGTCTGGAGCCCGAGCTCCTTAACCACCAGGTTGCACCTGCTGCGAAGGAGATGCCCTTCAGAGGCCACTAGGGAGAATATCATAACAGAGGAAAACAGGTCACATGAACGCAATGGAGGATACCTGCTTATATTCTAGGAGGGGAGGAATAAAGAGTACACACACACACACACACACACTATATTAGATAATATTCAACTATATATAACAAAATATTAATATATAATATATTATATATAATAGAAGTATCAATATATGGCAACATATTATATGTAATATTAATACATTAACATATAATAATATATAATATACCAAAAAACTCTGGGACTAGGGCAACATGGTAGTTAATAATATATAATAGATAATTATTATCTGCATAATAATTATATATGTTATTAATCAACTATCACATTGCCCTAGTCCCAGAGTTGCCTTATCTAGTTAATAACTGTCTTGCTGTACTGATTAGACCAGTGGCTTCCGGGTGTGGTCCCTCATCTCCTGGGAAGCTGGGCCCCAGCCCAGACTTACTGTGTCTGCTCTGATGGAGGTGGGGCCTGGAAATCTGTGTATTAACCAACTTTCCAGGGGATTTTCATGTACAATAAAAGCTGAGAACCATTGGGTTAGAGAAAACATGATTAGCAGCCTGAACACTGCTGACCTCTTTTTACCCCGTTTTTAGCTGTACACTCTCATTGAGCTGGAAGAAAAACCTTTGCTCTCTTAAGTAATACCATTTCCATTTTAATATCCTGTAAACTCTTTAATTAGTTGGTAAATTCTTTGTGAGTATTAAAGGTCAGGATTCGTGAAGTCCAGGTTAATGAGTGTTTTTATTTTATTACCAAATTCAATATTGATTATTTTTAAAGGCCACGGCATTTAAAGAAATGTACACATTTTCTTTCTGTCTTTGCTAGGGGGCAGCGAAATGAGGGGTGACTGTAAACACACTCATTCGTTTGACAGACATTTGTTTGGAGTGTGTGTTGAGGAGCTGTGGGCAGAGGGCTTTGGAGAAGAGAGGGTCAGGTCTTGAACAGGCAAGCCCTTTGGGCCAGTGCAGCTCTGTGGGTCCCAATTTATGTGCAAAAGTGTGGCAATGGGTTTCTAGTTTTCACCTCAAATGCCAAACTTAGAGAAACTTGTGAAAAACCATTTACCACACTTGGGCTTTCTGAAATCAGAGGAGTAAGACAATCTTTAGCTTGGGTCACAGTGCTGCGATTGAAAAACGGAAAAGGTTGTCTTCTAAAGACTTGCCAACAGCTACTGCTGAACGCTGCTGGCTTCTGAAATTGAAGCTGCAGATGTGCGCGGATCCCCACATCTGTTTCCTCTGCTGCCCTCTCTCCCCTCTGACCCAGCTCCCATGCTGACCCACATCAAGTCATCCCGCCCCGGCTCATCACTCTGGCAGCTCCTCAAGCTTTCAGGCATAACGCCCACACTTCTCAGCCTGCCTTTGTGTCCCTTCTCAAACTCACCCAGCTCATCAGACTCCCTTCCCCTACCTGACCCTCTTGTTTGCCAAGCTATATTCCTTCTTGTTCTAGAAGGTCCTTCTCTCCTAGGCATGGACCTGCCTTCCTTTGGGATTCCATTAGAGCTATTTTGGCTTCAGGAAACAGGAACTCTGCCAATCCAGCACTAAAACAAAAAGAAAGGGAAATATACTGGGAATAGACCAAGGCTGGAATTGTCCAAATGACCGTCTTCAGAAGGAGGACATGCCTCTCTCCTAATTGCTCTAGCAGAGAGACCTAGGGCTTCCTTATTGTGCCCGCAACACTGGCCTGTCATGAGCTAGCCCTTGTCAGTGTGATTGGCCAGCTATGAGCTTGCAAGTCAGGAAATGCTTCAGCTTGGTCTAGGAAAGACAGGTAAGCATTCCTTAAGTCTAGGCAAAAGGCTGGATGAGAGGAGACAAGGAACGTTGCCGAGGGGAAGATGCTGAAGTGTGTGAAAGCAGCTGGTTTGCTCAGAAAACGATAATGGTAGAGCAGCGGTGGCCTCTTGGACACAGCTCAGGGTAGGAAGCAGATGAGGGCAAGATGTGTGCACGCAGGGGGCGAGGCAAGGGGACAGGTCATAAAAGGCCACCCCAAGGAATTTACTCTCAGGGAGCCAGGAGCTCTCAAAGAAGCTCTCAAGTCAGGACCCGCAGGGCTTGAGTCCCAGCTCACAAGCTGAGTGGTCATGAATAAGTGACTCTAGCCACCCCGGTTCCTGCCCCCCGCCTCCCCAGAGCGGCTGTGGGGACAGAATACAGCCAACGCAAAGCAGCTCCACCCGCCCTGGTCCTTGGCAGAGGCTCAGTGAATGCGAGTGTTTCTTTCTCTCCTCGCCCGTGACCCAGTTGGTTTCTACATTTAACTCGCCAGAGAAAAACAAATCCAGTACATTACAAGCTCCAAGTATATCGTTCTACCATCCCACAGGTAAGCTGCTGTTTCAAAGCCACCACGAGGGGGACCCGCGTCCCGCCTTACTTCCTGACGTTCTCAAGGTAACTGTGGTTTCAGCTTCCTCTCACCCCGATTTCTCCATCAGGACTGGAAGAAGCGAGATGCTTGCAGCTGAAAACATGCATTTATTTCATAGTCGTCACTTGGGGATTTAGTGAAGGTCGATAGAGCTTTTCAATATTGCTAAGCCCTTTCCAACTCCCAGAGCTCTAGGCCAGAGATGCACATGGGGTGTTCGTTTAGAAATCGCCCAGGCAGGCGTGCTTTTCTGTAACGAGCCCTTGTCTTCTTCAGGAACTCCCTCAGCCACACATATTTCTTCATAAGAACAAGTTAGTCAAGAGCAGAAAATGATGAGAATCATCCACAGAGAGAATGGAGAACTGTGTGAGGAGGGAAACAATTCCTAACATAACACTTTGTTTAGAAGCTTTAAAATTAGACCCAAAGCCTATCGGTTTCCTTCGTCAGTGTGGTGGAATGGAAAGGGCAGGAGGCTTGTCAAACCAGCCGCGTGGTAGTTACTGGGAACTAGTTCTGTGACAGGCAAGTTTCTATTTCTGCCCTTGGCTCACTCACCGGACCCCTTCAGCCCTCAGGTTTCTTGCTTCTTCCTGAGAGAAGAGTAGGGAGCCCGAGACTTAAAGGTTGTTAGGAAGCTGAGTGAAACAATTTCCGTTTATAAAGGATTAAAATCTATGCCATGCTTGATTAGTGTAGAGTTGTCCTTGTGGCTGTAATTGTAACTTTCCTAAAATCGTTCAGGATTAAAAACAGTAGAAATCCCTTGCGTCATGGATGGTGTTACATGTAATTTACACGCACTGCGATACAATGGAACTGCCCTCACTGTTGAAGGCATGCTGGGACATGCTCAGCTCCTAATTCCCTGTAGTATTCCCAACTCTCAGTTGGAGAGTTAACTAAGGATCTGTTGCAAATGACAGTGAATTGACTTCTTTCTTGTTTTTTTTTTTTTTTTTTTTTTTAAGCTGCCAAGACACATGAGAATCGTAAATATTGCATCTGGAAACTTTAACTTACTCTTCTGATGGTCGGGCCTCGTTAGCTTCATTAATAGAGACTAGGTACAAAGTGAAATATTAACTTTATGGAAACTTCTAAGTGCTTATGTATGAGGAGAGACAAGGCCAACTGGGACATTTATAAATTATCATCATAAAACCCAGCCAGACATTTCATTATTGAAAAATGAGTAATGCCCGTTTTGCAACCTGTTCCAGAGGCAATGAAAACAAATAACCCAAGATGTAGCCTTGACCATTTCATTTCCATTAATGTCAATGGAAATTATTCAGGAAACAGAATCCTTCCTCTTCCCCACAGCTGGGAAAACCCCCACAAATTGTTAGAGACTATTTCATAAATACTACAGACACTATGTTGACTTTTTGCTGCAGGCTAGAAGCTCATGTTCAACAGGGGCCAGATCCAACACTCCAGCTAGAGCTGTTTCTTTCTATTTTGTTAAACACACACACACACACGAACTTCATGGCCAAATCATGAATAGATAAAAATCCAGTTTATGAGAATCCACTAGAACTCTTTAACAATTTGCCTTAATCTTATTTAGATGCAAATAATTATGAAGAAGTCAACAGATACTTAACCACAGAGCCAGGCAACAAGAGAAGGGTTTTGGTTTTGGGTTACTTCCCGTGTCCACCTGGTAATCCAGGTACTACATTCCTACCCATTTCAGTAAACACTAGATGCTCCCTTTTCCAATGTAACACTATCATGTTAAAGAAGAACAGTGTGGGTTGTCTGGTTAGAATTAAAATGGGCCTGAATTTGAAGACTGTAGCTTTCACTTTCTTAATAAAGTGGACAGTCAGTACAGGATGGAAGAGGGTGGGGGGGCCCCAGGAGGATGGTATGAGTTAGAGTTCTTCTGGCTATAAAGACAGTAGACATCTAACCTCAACCCAAACATTCCCATCCCCACAGCTAAGAGGCTTTACAGGAATTAGACGACTCACGTAACTGACATGACTGAAATACCCAGCAGAGGGTGGCAGGTTCTGGGGGCAGCTCTGGTAGAGGCACAGAGCAAGTTCTGAGGACTCTGTGTCTCTTCTTTTCTAGCTCTGTTTTCTCAGCATCAGAGGGAAGACTTCAGCCACTCAGACTCTACTTCCTGCTGAATCCAACTCAACAGAAAAAAGCACAATCGACCTTCTCTCTGAAACTCACAGTGAAAGTCTACTTGTTTCAGTGGCTCTGACTTGACTGCATGCCCACTCTTGAACCAACCCCAGTGGCCAGGGAAATGGGACCCCTCAGAGCAGCCTTGAGTGACAAGTCCATCTCTGGGCTACAGACTGGGTTTGATGGCACCAGAAGTGTAAAACTTGAGAGTGCGAGGGGAGTTGGCTCTGGGTGCAGTTTCCCAAAGAGGAGTCATAGGTTCTAGGTGGCAAAGATGAGAGCAACTCACCAAGGGGTGTAGGTGAGGAGACTGCTAAATCTTGATTAGAGAGACAGAAAGGTAGCAGAAGGAGAAGCACTAGAAGAGAAAGTAGTGGGATTCCCTAAAGTCGTGTCTTATCCCACCAGCATTCATTGCCACTGTGTCACCTTGAGCTTTGAGACCATTTCTCATTTCTGCAGGGAAGAGAATAAGCCTGGGTCCATGGTTCTTTATTGGGACAACACATCAGAATTACCCAGAAAGTGGCTTCGGATGACACCGGCCCAGGGTCAGTTTTGCTGCTCACCCCAGTGAAAGCCAATGGGAGGAGCTCTGAGGTCACAGCGAGGGCAAAGACTGCAGTAATGGAAGGTGGACAGCGGTCCTAGGTGACAGCCTCATTTACTGCCCACAGTCAAAGGTTATGAAAACGGCATACTGATTCCCACAAACACCTGCCTAGAGACATCCAAATATAAACTTCTCTAAAAGGTGTGCTTTTTGTCCACCAGAATTCTGCCAGTGGCAGCAGTTCTCAAAGTGTGAGGGACCTCAAGAGATTATCAGAGGGTCCATGTGGTCAAAACTATTTTTACTCATTGTCTTGTCCACTGATTGACTTTGCAACTAGCCTTTAAGAAACTACCATTCGTTAAGTTTTGGTCTATTTTTTAAAAAATCACGATCACTGGGACCATTTCCACATCTCAGCACCTCCAGCTAGCAGAGCTGCCTACCTGCTTACACAGAGAATGAGCACGTACTACAAAAAGGAGAGACCCAGGTGCGCCTGGCTGGCTCAGTGTGTTAAAGCCTCTGCCTTCGGCTCGGGTCATGATCCCAGGGTCCTGGGATCGAGCCCCGCATCGGGGGTCTCTGCTCATCTGGGAGCCTGCTTCCTCCTCTCTCTCTGCCTGCCTCTTGGCCTGCTTGTGATCTCTGTCTGTCGAATAAATAAATAAATACATCTAAAAAAAAAAAAAAGGACAGACCCTAGCCATTGCATAGTCTGATTTGTGCTATAAAACCTGAGGAAGAGGGAACGATTCAGTGGATTCATTGGTGAAAGTATGTTCTTGCTCATTACTCCCACATCTAGTTAGTGTGGTCCTTCAAGATGGTCAGGAGCAGGTAACTCTCCTCTTAGCCACTAGATGGCACTGCTTACATAAAAATACTTTAGCAAGTGCTGCATCTCTAACCGTTTTCTAGATTTAGGTGGGGATGAATAAAGAGGGTTCGGTGCATCTTATTCTGACAAATACTGACTGCATTAGGATAACTTTCCTTTTTGTTTCTGTAAATTTCTAACTTTGAGACCACTGATAATGAGGGGCTGGTAGAATGAGAAGCTTTCTGATAAAAGATACATCCAGTGGATTTAGTTATTTTCCTAAAGCAAAGGGTTCTCAGCTTTAGCTGCAGATCGGAATCACCCGGAGCATTTAAATCCAGATGCCAGGCCTTATGCCAGTAGTTAAATCTGATTTTCTGGGGGTGTGGCCCAGGCATTGGTATTTTTGAAAACACCCCAATAAATTGCAGTGAGCAGCCAAGGTTGAGAATCTTAGTCCTACAAACTTTGCCATTAAAAAACTACCAGCAGGAAGAAGCATTGATTTTTCCTTGTCCCTTCATTTAATTCTTTTAATCTTATTCCAGTTGATCTTTCTCATCTAATGCTATCAGAAAAGAAACCAGGAAAAAAGTAGCAAAGCAAACCTGGGAACCTCCAGAGTTTACCACCTTAACAAAAGTTCTCATGGAGGACTTTCTACGTGCAGATGAAGGTAGAAAATGAATTGCAACATCTAAATTAGGGCCTAGGAGGGGTATGAGAGCAGGTGGTACAGGTTATCACTAAGAAAATGCTCCAAGTACCTGGTAACCTTTACTTCCTGTCTCACCTTTCATTTTACCACGGGATGAGAACTTTAGGATCACCTGGGGGACCTTAAAAATAGAGATTCCTGAATTTCATTGGTAGGAGGCCTTGATTTAAGAAGTCAGGGGAAGCCAAAGATTTTTTTTTTTTTTAAGCCCCCTGGAGTGATTCTAAGTTGCAGTTGGTTTGAGAACCAGCAAAATCAACTATTTTTTCAGACTGCATGATAAATCCCACCCCATTAGGGGATTCTGATGCAATATGAGGCTCCTTAAAATCTGTTTTCATGAGCAAATGTAATCTAAGTTCAAATCCATTCTTACAGCATTATATCCCGTTCCATTTTACGACTCTGTGTATGCAAGGTAGGAAGAGTCATTACTGTGCCTGTCACTTTTACTAGCTAAGTCATGCTCATCTCCATTTATCTTTGACTGCCAAGAAAAGACTGGTTATGTCAGTTACAGATTATTTCCAAGGGACCTCCTGTTGGGGCAAATCTACAGGTTTTCCAGACCCTGGAAATATGAGCGGATCGTTCTCGGTTCCTTGATGCTTTCTACATTAACAATTCAGGCTCTTTCCTTGGCAAATGAAAGCAGCCCCTCTGCTTGGTGAAGGTCTGTGAGCCCAGAACCAAGATCCTTCCCATAATGGCATAGTTGAGGAGCCCATCCAGGAAAAGGGCTACCTCGTTATCTTGCATTAATGCCAATTACGGCAACTGATCTTGAACTTTATGTAGTAATTAGAACGGTGCTAACACTGACCAATGGAAATGGTCTGCATTCACTCCTTGCCTTGGTTATTCTCTGCCACATTCTACTACCCTCCCTCAATTCATTCTCTGCCCTGCTTTTACCGATGGTGGGGAGGCTGACTCATGTGGTCTGTATCTCCAGCTCTTTCCCCCTCTGGTTTCTGGTTGAGTTTTTCCAATGGAAGGTATAGGCAGGAGATCAAAGGCTAGAGGAGAGTTGGGTTGCTTCCTCCCCACTTCTCCCTTTTGGGTACTATCGCAGGTCAGCGGCTGCATGGCTATACCCTTGACTGACTGTGGGGGCCCCTCCTGTGCAGCCCCCCACTATGTGAATCTCCCTTCTGCGAAAGCCTCCATCCCGTGGGAGCTCCCTTCTGTTGGAAGCCCCTTCCTAGGGGAGTTCCCCTCCTGTGGGAACGCCCCTTCTATGGGAACCCTCTTATCATGTAAGCCGCCCTTCTGGGAAAGCCCCCCCTTCTGTGGGAGACCTTTTCTTGTGGAAGCCCCCCTCTTGTGGAAGACACCACTCAAGCTCTCATCAGACACCAGTAACTCGGCGCCTTCTGCAGGTCCCTTCAGCCCTGGGGAGGTAACTAATGACTTCCCGCCATTGCCAGCCCCTGGGATAAATCCCTTATTAATCAAATTCTCTTTAAAATCCCAGCAAACATGTCTTCCATTTCCTGCTGGGTTCTGATGGTTGAGATATCTTCTAAACGAACTATAATCGTAATTCATTTTCCACTTTTCAATCATTCACATAGAAGTCCTGAGGTATAACTTGTGTTCCTCAAAGAGTTTAACTTTAAGAGAACTTCTAAGTTGTAGGGTACTTTAAAGGCTTTTTTTTTTTTTTTTTTTTTTTTGCCTCTCCAAGCCTTCATGACCTCTGGATGTCTTTGAAATACTCCAAGACTAATGAGCTGGGTGCCTTAGGCTCCTGTGGTGTAACACAAAGGGGCCACACAAAATGGTCTCTAAGACCTTCCTCCTCCAGGCACTTGCCACTCCAGGAAAGAAATTAACCCCGGGGAGCAAGGAGCTGGCCAGAGGAAGGGCAGGGAGAGGGAGATGTGAGATACCCCCACATCTTGCTTGGTGTGTCTGAGATGTGTGTTCCTCGGGGTGAGTGTGATACGGCCTGCTCCATTTTAAATGAGCCATCTGCTGTTCACTGGGCAGTGCGTCCTCTGCTGAGCACTTCGTGGGCCAGGATTTAGAGCTGGGGAGTGAACCTCAGGGTGACCTGGGCCTCGGACAGGTCGACTGCTTGGGGAGGAGAGGCGTCCAAACAGTGGGTGCGTGATGAAGCCCCCCGGGGGCTCCCTCACAGGCAGACTGAGGTGTCCCCCATCCCCCAAGGGTCCCTGACTCAGCAGTGCTGGGTAGGCCTGAGCGGGGGGATGCTTCTCATCCGTCTCCTGGGTGCTGCTGATGCTGCTGGTCCCTGAGGGCTCTACTTTGAGAACCACTGGTCTCATCTACCCCTTTGAATGCAGCATGTTAAATTATCATGGAGATTATGTGCAAAGCTTGGGGGTGGTTTTGTGGTGGGAGTGATTCCTTGAGAGTGTGTGAAGGAAGGTGAGCCCCAGCAGGTTTTACCAGAGAGGCTGTGCTGGATACTAGAGGATGGGCAGGAGCCAACAGACACCGGCCTGGGGGAGGGGAAGCCAGAGGACAGGAACATATGCGGAGGGCAGGCCTGTGAGGGGGGCCAGCAGGGGGAGACAGGCTCAGAGAGGTGGGCCCTGGCTGTAGTGGGCATTTCCATTCATTTTTTTTACTGTCCCTCACCACTGTCTACCCCAGGAATTGCTGTAGATCTTGCCTTCTGACAGGACAGCCCCCTGAGCAGCTGTCCTCACTGTGCATCTCTCACTTTCTGTCTGGGGCTTCTCTGACAGGACAGTTGGGGATGCCCATGGGCACCCACCTGGCTCTCCACATGCATAGCCTGGTGTGTGAGGGACTTAACAGCTCACAAGCACCCCTCAGCCAATAGAGGATAGAAGAAAGGAAGTGGTAGATAAACAGTGCCCCCACCCCCCAATAGTTCCTCTTAGGAGCAATTCTACATGGCTTCTCAGAAGATGCCCAACTCAATAACATCCATTCCTACTGGGTTCTCTTCTCATCTGTTTCCTTCTCCAGACCTCTCCTTCCTGCTCATTAGAATGCCTTCACAAATTACCCATGTACCAAACCCTTGTCTCAGGCTCTGCTTCCAGGGGAGCCCAGGCTCAGACAAGCTATAAACATCCTATTGAGGGATTTGGATTTTGTCCCGCAGAAAAAGCAAATCACGTTTCTACGATGTAAACAACAAAACAACAAAAGCAAGAGCAATTCTCTGATGAACAAAAAGTCACCAAGGGCCTTCTAACACTTAGGTACCACTTCACACTACTGGAGGGGAGAGCTATTCAGTCTCAGCTCAACTGACTTGTGAGGCTTCTGTCAGCAACACCTGGAGATCTGTTCCCTGGTGTGGCTATGACCTCCTCCTCCAGGGCAGGGGAGGAAAATGTAATGTCCTTGCTGGGCCAAGATCTCTGGCAGGCTACCCAGTTCTTAGCGTTGAAACAACAAAATAAACAATGAGAGGCTCAATCTGGATGTGAAGAAGAGAATTATTTCAAAAAGGAAAAAAAAAGGTGGATTGAGGTCGAGGAGAGAGTGCTCCTGTCTGAAACAGCTCATCTGCAGAGGAAGATGTTCTAACCAGAGCCCTTCAATCAGGAAAAGGTCACTCTCCTGGGTTCACAGGAAGATAAGCAGAAATCAAAGAGGGCTTCCCTATTGCTGTAGGAAAGCAAAAGAAATCTGGAAGCTGGTCTTTACAGCTTAAGAAAGCAGAGATGGGGTGGGGGAAGGGGCATGGAAAATGTGGGGAGGGCTGGGCAGGATCCCAGGGGAGCAGTGCCAGTGAGGAAGCGACAGCCAACCATTTCCAGGGACAGTCACATCAAAGTCTTTACATGGTGATTCTGGTCCTTTACCCTCTTCTGGTCCCAGCCTTAAAGGCTGCTACACACAGAATCTTTGCTAGACATCCAAGGGAGAGATGAAGGGAAAAGGGAGCTATCAGGATGGGGAGAGGGACCCATGCAAAGAGGTGGGAAAACCAGCCTGAACCCAAAGGCAGGACCTGTTTTCTCCCTCTCTGTATGTGTGTGTGTGTGTGATGCCTTGAGCACAGAAGCGGTTTTACTCAGGGTTTGCTGTGGCATATGTGAATTTAAAACCTAATGCATTCTTTTTTTTCTTGTGTAATTTTTTGAATAGAATGCTGCAGTGACCATGGTTCAAAATTCAAAGAGTATGAAATAGCAGGGAAGAATCTCATCCCCACCCTTATTTCCCAGATAATCCCCCCCACCACCCGCCGACAGGCAACCAATGATACTACTACCTCTTGTAAACTTCAAGGGACAGCTTATGATTTTTTGGGAAAAACATACGCAAAAATGTTTTTCTTCTGGTTCACACAAATGAAACCACAAATACACATTATATTATAAGTTGTTTTTGGCATTTAATGACTCTGGATAATCATTCCCTTATCAGTGCGGACGAGGATTCTTATTCTTTTCTTTGGTTGCACAGTATGCCTTCACCTGGGTGCGCCCTAATTCATTGAAATAGCCCCCAACCGTGGGTATTTTAGGCTATTTTCTAGCTTTTGCTGTTAGAAAAAATAGTGAAATGAATGAACTGGTAAGATATATTCTAAACTCTGTTTTTACAATAGCAAGGATATGGGTGGTTTTTCTCCAGTAAAATGTAAATGCAGTTTAATTACTGGCAAGCTGAATTTATCGAATAAACATGTGCCATGGAAAACACTACTGTCACATATGTCTGATTCAGCAGACTATCCTTCCTAAGAAAGCTTAGTTAGTATAGCTAGTAATAGCGGTGCGTTTTTTAAAAAACAGATGATGGAAATATTGAGTGATTCTTAGCAACAATTGACTGAGTATGGGGAGAATCAGGGGTGTTTGCTTAAAGCAGTAAGGGCTACGAGAACAGAATGGGGCCTCGTAGCTCTGTAGGTTTAGGAAGCTCTGAACTCGGGGCTCAGAAACCTGGGTTTGGTTCTTTACTCTGCCACAGTGAACTGGGGACAATGATTCCTGCTCAATGGACCTGGCAAAGTTGCTCTGAAGACAAAATGGGGAATTATCTCACATGTGCGAATTCTGTAAACTATAAATGCCTGAACCAATGCTAAATCCTATTGCTCAATAATGCTGGTTTTGGAGGTCAGTAGATAATCCATCTATGGAATCAATTCTGAAATAAGTTTCATAAGAGAAATTACACAGGCCATGACCATTTTAATTAAATGTATCAAAATGGGTGGCCCTTATGTATCATAACGTTTTAAAAATCAATTAAATAAAGAATCAGAAAGGAAAAAGGTTGCTATTGGCTAACTACCACAACTTTTTTTTTTTTTGGTACCCTCCACACCTCCCCGCCTCATCTCCAGTTATTAAAATCAAGTTAACTGCTAACCACCTCGATAGGAGATAAATCTGGAAACCACTCAGATCTGATGGGGTAGCTAATATCTTTATGCCAATTAACACTGATAATATTCTGGGATTTTCAGGTACCACCGTCTCTCTGGATTCATTTGGAAATGATCAATAAAATAAATGGGCGAACAAAGTTTAAGTAGTCTGGAAAATGAAATGCCTGGCTGTCTGGATTTGAGAATTATTAGGAAACCTACACATTTCACTCATTAAAACCTCCACGATGTGCCATTATCGAATCAGACAGGTGCCCTGGGCACTTCTCAGTCAATCCATTCAAGTTTCTGCTACCTCTTTTCTAGTCTCTGCTGCCATGGCAACAGTCCACTGACCTGCCCTTCAGGGAAATAGAATTTCTGGCAAGACTGAGACTTTTAATAATTCTACTTGTCAACACAGGTCAGAGAGGAAGAGATGGATTTGTACCAAGTTACTTAACAAACTTGCTGACAAAATGAGCGACCTCCAGCAAATGACTAGACCCAGCGTTCAGAATGTCCCCCAGGAAAGCCAAACATTGCATCATTAGTGTCCCAGAAAATCCACACCACCAACACCTGTCCATCAAATTCTTCCCTGCGTGTGGACTTCTTTCAATATTTTTTTATTTACCTTTTCCTAGAAAGGTAAAAATGTCCTGGGAAGCTCACCTAAAGTGATTATTAATCTGATTGTTAATTTCTCCCAAATTTTAATTTTTAATAACTACATACAAAATTATCTACAATGAAGGGCATGTTTTTGTCCTGCAAGTTTCCTTATGGGAATATCATCTAGAAATACCGGTTTTTGCAACCAGACTTCCCTCTTGGCGAATGACAAGGCTCTAGAAATATCAGTTCAGTACCCAGAATCTAAACTCTCATCCCAAACATACAAGAGGCACTCTTTCGACTTGCCTCTCTTCCTGGAAATGTTCTAGTGTGTTGCCTGCCGTTGTAACAGGTTGCCTTTTTGGTGGCATTACTCTCTGACTCGGAAATATAAACACTGCTTCAGAGATTTATTTTATAATTCATCTTCTGATTTGTCATGGCTGGGAAGGTCAGCTTCCAGATTTTCCATTCTAAATTACTTTTGAACAGATTTTACAAACAGATTAAGGAATGGCTTTTGCCTGGACAGGAACAGATTCTGAAAGTTGGAGCTCATGCTCCCTCACTCCCTCTTGGTAAAATGTAAACAATCAGAAAACCCACCATTTCCCAAATCAATTATTTGTAAAAGAATGACAGGTGCCCTGGAGACACTGGAATTATAAAAGAGAAAATGGCAAATAATTTTTTCATGGGCCAGCTGCTCAGCTGAGGTGATTTTCGGGAAGGTTCTCCTAGGCTCTAAAATCCAATCAGCAAATCAATTAAGATCGTGCCCATCTCTGCCAACAGGACCGTGCTGCCTGCCTCTGCCCTCCTCCTTATTCCAGTGATTTCTGGTGTGTCCCTGTCCCAAAGCCAAGGGAGCCAGTCAACCTGAGGTTCCTTTGCTTTATGCTCACACTGGACAACAGGGGAGGGTGGGGGCACTGTTCCGGTTGAATTAAGGATTAGTAATCACCAGAAGGAGCATTGCCCACCATTCTGCAACCTCCCCCCCTTATTTATATCTGTCCCAGTCTAAGCTTGCCTTTGACACTGGGCTCAGTGGGGGCTGACCGGTAGGACTGGCTGTCACTTTCTTTCAGCAGAAAACCATAGGACCAGGCAAAGCAGATGGTTCCTAAAGGGGCACATCCAAAGAATCTGCTAGCAAACTGTGGTGGTGCCTTTCCAATAAACAGCAACTTACTGGAGAGGAAAATCAGGTCTCCCCCTCTGTATTCGGCCACCGCCCATGCAGCCTGAACATCGCCCACTTAGGAGTTTCTAATCCTCAGCGAGGCAAAGGACAGCCCGTCTTTTAAGCCTCCCAGAGATAGCCCTTTTCCCTGATAATTCTCCCGTATCTGTCAGTATAAGCTGTTATCTAGGTAAGACCCCCTTCAGGAAGGCTGACCGTGCACCACCCGTGGTCACTCAGTCCTAAGAGGAGCAGAGACAAATGCTGTGTACTTGCATAGCTAAGTGGACCAAGAGACAGCCGGTAAGGCCTCAAATGGAATTAAAACCAAGGACTATTTCCATCATAAAACATTAATGAAGTGTTTTTTCCAAACTCCAAATAAACCCACGAATAATCACGTGTGAAGCCCTAGCCTGACTGTATGAGTTTGAGCAAATCAATTCACACTTCTGGGCCTCAGCTGAGCCAGAAGATTTCTAAGATCCCTCCTGGCAGAACATTCTAGATTCCTTTGGGAATGGGTGGGTCTCTTCCAACACTCAGGCCAATCACATACATACTTAACCAAGCAGTTATTCAACGTAGATTAAAAGCAGAGACCGTTTCTGTCACGCGTGTAGCTTACCTTTTCAACTGCTGTGTGTTCTTCATTTGTAACGCTTGTTTTTCTTGATTCATTTTTCGACCTGCTCAGCCTCCTGGATACTTTTTCTCTAAGTAGAGTGGCATATCCAATGTGTTCATAAATGGGGTTTGTTGTCATTTTGGAAATGTATTCAGAAGCTTTTGTTTCTATGTACAGTGTTATCAAGCCATCTGTGACCAGATCGTGAATTGATTCAAACCTCTTCTCACCCACAAAGTGTTTTCCATCATAGAAGAGCCTGTAGTTTAAAGTCTGGTTTCCAAACCTGCCCCCAAGAGAAGGAGAAATCACAGCAGTGTTAAAAGTAAGAACATGGAAGAAAGGTAGCAGATGACTTTTTGAGTTCATACTGTGTACCAAGCACTGAACTTTACCCTCCCCTCATTTAATTATCATAGAATTATTATCCTTGTTTTATGGCTAAGATAACTGAGATCTGAAGAGATCGGGTACCCGCTTGAGGTTACACCCCTGGAGAGAGGCAGGGATGGGATTTAATACCAGGCAGTCCTGTGGTGTCACTGGATCCTAGAAATCACTAAGGCTGGTGAGTCCTTATCATTCTCATTTGTAAAAGTGAGAGGGTAGAGCCTGGTTTACAAATATTTTACTTTTAAATTTCCTTGATGAAAACTACTCCCTCTACCTGCCAATTGCCTCTGCAGGGGAAGCTACCATCACTCACCCTGATGTCCCCTTATTATGATATCTTTGACCACCACCAGTGGAGCACCTTGTGCCTCCCACCCTAGGAGATACCACAGAAAGGAGATGAGGGGAGCTGGGTGAAGCTCCCTTCTGTGGCTGCCGCCGCCAGGTTCCCAGGGATCTAATCTATAAGGGCCTCCCCCTTTAGACTGGCTGCACCCTCTTGGCCTTGGTCCTGTATCTCACAGCCTTTGCTTGGTTCCCCAATGGGATGGCCTGTGCCTGCTGCTAGAGGGCTGGGGGGATAGGAAAAGACTTTGTATATCTACAGTGCTTACTAACTTTTGAAGTACTTCCTTATAATGACATCATCTAAGATGTGTTCAAACCATCCCTGGGTGCAACTTAGGAGGCAGCCTTCTCTAGCCACAGTGTTGAGGTGACACGCGGAATATGCCATTGCAGGCTGGCCTGGGAAGTGTTTCCATTAATATTATTCTTTCTATGGAGAAAGGTCTTTCTAATTCCAAAGAGTTCATACATGAACTTTCAGAAGACACTTTGATTCTGGGATTGGATGCTCTCCCCAAACCTTACGGGACTGCCATAAGGATCAAATGGCACCAAATACTTGATCAAGTTTAGGAAAATGCAGAAAATGCAATGCTTTTCTGGCCCTGTGATTTCCATTCTTGGGATTTTGTGATAAAAGACTCATGAGGACTCTGCTCCAATGGGTTGCTGGCATGGAGTGCCACGACTGCTGTTGGGAGTCAACATGACTCTTGGGTCAATGTTAAACCCAGAGAGAACCCATGGACAAACTCCACATCAGTCCAGGCACACATACGCAATGTGAGGTGAAGACTTTCGACAAGGGCTCCCAGGAACTAAGTGAGGCAGAGGCATTGCTCCTCAGCTGGCTCAGTTTTAGGCAGAAGTGACTATAGGAGCACTAACTTTCCAGATAATTCTCCAGTTTACTGTATGTGCATAAAAAGAGCCTCAGTGTCCATCCTACTGATAATATCGGTGGCCTAGGAAGTGTATAAGCCTCTAATATGCTACTGGTACTTTGTAAACAAAGCAAAAATAAAAAATAAGTAGGGGGAAATGGGGAGGGACTGGATAAGGGTACAGAGTTTCTGGTTGGGATGATAAAAAAATCCTGCCAAGCCCCAGTGGAGATGGATGCACAGCATTGACAGTGTATTTAATGCCACTGAATTGCACACTTAAAAATGGTTAAGATGGTAAATTTTATGTAACATATATTTTACGGCAATAAAAACGTGGGAAAAATTAAGTAAGGCCATTTGTAGAGCAGTAGCAACAATGGATGGAATCAAGTTCACCTTAGAGCTAACGTGTAGCATCCTGGCTGGCGCTGGCTTTCTCTGAGAATGTAGGCACCCTCCACGCCTCCGAGAAGCTCATCTGCCTGCTCCCGGGAGATGATCCCGTGAAATCTGAGGAGAGACAGACCATCTTTGTTCTCAGCAGACCACAAAGCATGCACCACCAAGAGCTAGGCTAAAAAAGATGGTGGGGCCACCCAGAGCTGACCATCCCTCACTTGGATGAAGAGGGCAGTAACTACCATATATCTTAAAGATGCAGTTGGAACCACTTCTCAGCAAGCACCCAAACATATGAGAAGTGTTCAGGTAGGCAAAAGAAAATGAAGAACACCCGGAGACCAAGCAGAGACCAAGTCTAGCTGCTGGCCTTTTGCTCTTGTCTTTGGTCTCAAGTAGAAAGCTAAAGTCAAAACAAAAGGCCAGGTTATGGCTCCTTCTTTAACCATGGGGAATAACAAAAGAGCAATTACCAATTTAGCTCTCAGCTCAAACAGAACAACTATGTATTGTCCGGATTGCTAATGAACACTATTGATTATCAACTTGCTTTCTTCAGGTGCAGGGTGTTGTTAATTTCAGAGACTCATTCTCTGAAAACAATAGCCAGCTATAATCAACACTCTTCCGTTCCTTTTAATGTTGAGAGCAATCGCTTAGGGATATGTTTGAGAAAATGTATCTATTGTTCTTTTTTAAAGATCACATTTATTATTTTTTTCTGCAATTTAAAAAATAATACACAGGCACGTAGAAAACAGCATATGTGGGAAGAACTCAGGCTTGGCCTGTGACTGCTTCGCTCTAGAGGCATACGTCTGAGGCCTACATAGTGGACAGTGATTCCTGGGGAACCTTCTCTGTTGTCTTGAAGCAAAGACAGCTGCTCTCCTACCGCCACTTGTGAGAGATTTGATCAATCCATGTTTCATAGGAAGGTGGCAGAGCTGGGGTGGGGTGTGAGGCCACTGCTGTGGGACCCCAGGGTTCTGGGAGAGGGGACAACACCCTCTTCCCAGGATTACCTAAGCTTGAATATCCTTGGAGGAATAACTAGAGAAGAAGTTTTTCTGGACAAAGAATCCCTTCACCTTCCTGGAAAGGGGGCGAGAGGGTGGGAGTTGGCTAGATAAATTTTGGACTTCTCCCCCAGGAATGTGAAAATGAAGTGAGGACAAATGTAGCATGATGATAGCTTGGGGGGAAAACAGCTATTGCATATTTATTTCCTAATTCCCTTCTGTCCTTCTTAACACATAGACCTTATAAACTGAAGCTTTTGTCTTAGGGGAGAGAGGCCAGAAGAAGCTGCAGCTTTGAGTTCCAAAATCAATTCCCACAAGTCTAACACCGTGATAGGGTGAGAGAAGGAGGTTTTCTGCTTTCCAAATTTTGGTTTTAAATCTCAAGAGCCAACACGTGGAGATCTTGGAGCAGCACTTTTCTGCAGTGACGATAGATGTGGCAAACAAGCAACCTCTCTGCCTCCAAAACAGATTGGGGTCCCCAGTTCTTGCAGGAGGGAGACTGGGAGGAACTGGGGCAGAGCTCAGACTCAGGACTGGAACTGATGGATCCCAGATGGATGTATGGGGATCCCGGAGCCAGAGCAGACGTGTTTGGGGCTTTGTCTGGGTGTGTAGTCACTGAATCCCCATGAACCTGTGGGAACATCTCCTATGCAGTACGAGCTGGGC